>CM046832.1:42283333-42530939 GCA_025618425.1 Heliocidaris tuberculata
AAAATCGAAATTATGGCCCATTACGAGCCTGCCAAGTCGGGGAGGGAAGGCCAAATAGGCTCCGAATCGTAGTCACGTCAGAGCGGTCCTGTGATTGTCTACGATTTGAAACTGATCCGGCCCTTATTCCGGATATAAGGCTGATATCGCACCAAATTACTCACTGTGTTGAGTATTCATATCAATTATCGTCGATCAGAACCTGAATCAGGTAGCTTTCATTTGTTAAAATGCCAATATTTAATGTCATAGCGATTTATTTCACAAATCGGATCGCAGACCGATCGTAAGGTGTGCGGCGGCCCTTTAGGTATATGGCATGTATGGGAGCCCTATGCATGCGCACCTAAGATTTTGATCTGAAAATGAACAAGGCTTTCTTTAATGTTCCTCTAAAGCACTCACACTTATGCGAGGTTATTGGAGATAACCTCGCACTAAGTACCTTCAATACTGATTACCGTGAGCAATTTATTGCCTCCCATAGCAAGTGTGTGATAATGATATCTTGCACATAATCATGATAATGTGTGCGGCAGAGGAGCAAGATCACCGACCAAAAACAGCCTGAAAATTTCACTTGGTCAAGATGATAAAGTTCCTATCAAAGGATCTGGCATGAAATTAGATATTCTATCATTCTAAAATGTAGAAGGAAGTATTTCCTCAAAATTTTGCCGATTATATTGGTGTTTTTACTAGATTACCTCTTCAACTTTGAGTTCGTGACAGGCCGAAATTGACAATAGCTTCATATAGTGATGGTCCCGTGAGTGCCTCGAAAGGTTGATTTTATAATATTCCTGATATTCTAAAGAATAAGTTTGCAAAAAATCTCATCAAAATTATTTAGAATTAGTCCACAGCAAGACAGCCAAGAACAATGCCATTTTCACTAGCCATATGGGCTTGATCATTGATGTTTTATAAAAGTGGACATTGAACTAACTCTGTAAGTTAGAGCTAACATCGGATCGGATGATCGAATCGACAGGTTAGCTCCCGATATCAGTATCGGATCGGAAAATCGGTAGGGAAATCTGTTGAAAAATCTTCAAAAATATGAGTCAAAAAATGGCTAATGGCTAAAACTTGACAAATTTTAGCTATTAAATACCTAAAATCATACATTCTATAGATTATCTTCTCATATGAACTTTTTATAGTCCACATTTGTTGATGTTTAACGATCTAACCATGCCTCTGAAAATTTGAAATGGGTGTAAAAGTAGAGCTCAAGAGGAAAGATCGAATTGACAATAAAAAACAGTTGCCACCAAAAATGTGGAGTGTATGCATACACTCCACATGCCTGTGCACTGTCTACCATGTAAGAATCTTGTAATGATTACAAAGTAAATTAAATCTATCAGATTTATAAATTAAGAATGTGGCGTTATGAGTACAAGAAAATATTCTTTGACTTAAAAAATATATTATAATTAGGCCTGAGTCATAACGTTTTTTTTTTTTGACTGGTGCCCGCCGGTGATTTTTCGGCGGAGACCGGCGGACCGATGAAATTTCATGAAAAAATATGCGGTGCAAAAAAGCTGCATATAACGCGCCGCCCGCATCGGGAAAGTAGCATGTTTTTGATTGTTGAAGAGGGAAAACATGAGAGATCTTAAAAGAACATAATATTTTTATACAAGTATGCTTGAGTCATAACGGTTTTCTTTTTTTGACCGGCGTCCGCCGGTGATTTTTCGGCGAGACCGACAGACCGTTGAAATAAAGAAATACCGGTACATAAAGAAATTCAGTGTTAATGAAAGACTTTGAAAATCAACCAGTTTAAGAACTAAATTCCCTTATGCTTATCTATATTAGAACTTTCTCATGATATTAAATTTCAAACCATTAATCTACCAAGTGGGACTATGGAAATAAGATTACCGAGCAGGATTTCTCAATTTTCTTGCTTGAATTTATCGGCCCGTAACATTATGATATTGTTGCATTCTGTATACGTGTATGGGCGCTGCCATCTTTTATCTGTTTGTTTGCAAACTCGTGATTACTCCACTAGAGTTAGCCTGCAGAGCGCGTTGATAGAGAGAGTTGTGACACGCGCATAATAAGCCTATGCGTACGCGGTCTTTGTTAAAACATGGCGGATCATGGAGCTCCCAATAGTTCCCTTTCACGTACATTCTCTATGAGAGGGAACTTTTTGAAGCTCCATGAAATGACTGACCAATCAGAAGCAACCTTCATTGTCAGGACTCTCTGTATGGATAGCTCTGTTAGCCTGGAGTTAGCGCCATCTCGTGGCAAGGTGCGCAGAATCGTACCAACAGCGCTCACACAGAATTCAACAATAATATACGGGCCGATAAATTCAAGCAAGAAAATTGAGAAATCTTGCTCGGTGATCTTATTTCCATAGTCCCACTTGGTTGATTAAAGGATTGAAATTTAATATCATGTGAAAGTTTTAATATAAATAAGGAAATTTAGTTCTTAAAACTGGTTAATTTTCAAAGTCTTTGACACTGTGAATTTCTTATGTATTTCTTTATTTCATCGGTCCGCCGGTGTGCATGAAATTGCACCGGTGACCGGCTGCATCGGTCGGCGCCGGTGGACCGACCCACTCGACTCAGGCCTAATTATAATGGCATACTTTGAAAAAGAAAATTTTAGAGAGCCATTTGATTTTTTCCAACATTGTCAATGTTGGGAGAGCCCCAAAAAAGGATGTCATCCAAAAATGATATAATTCAAAATGTCTTGCCAAAGGACGTTAGTGTCATGGCAATTAATTGAACCCCATACCTTGTGATCTGCAGTATGGTTACTTATCTGCTAGACCAAAACACCTCCACAGTATATCAATAGAAATATCAATACATGATATCCATAAATGTATGAAAATGAAAATGAAAAAGAAAATAAATTGTGTATTCCCTGTGTATTTTTCGTAAAGAAAAGATGTGAGAAACACTTTCTATCGTATTGATGATAATTCGTACAGAGCAATTGCAAAATGAATTAAAAATACTAAATATTATGATTTTTCAATAGTTCACCAAATCTGTATTTTACCTATGGCATGTCACACACGTGACCATACATCATGATACAAAATATTACATACAACAAAAATCTTATTCAGCTTTCAACAGAATTAATTTTCTAAAAAATAGTACCATGAAATATACCTACCATAAATATGAACATTGAAGCTTTTGAAAATTCAGAGAGATTTAAAGATGAAATGTGAGTTCAAAAAACCTGCTTCTGTGCACGGTCACACACTTGACTTGAACTTTTTGACCTCTTGCGTATCATCATTGATCTTTTTTGGTTAAAATCCATGTACCTATGTCTGTATTTGCTGTACATACAGGAAAAACCAACACACTTGGAAGGTTATTAAAATTATAGGGCTAACAATAGCCCAATTCCCTGATTTTTGGTCACACACGTGGCTAAAAATGGCCCTAGAGATTGCGCGCGATACCAAGTTTCTTTGTTGACAAAATTTTATTGGCTGAGTTTAGTCTAAAACATCGGCGGTATGAAAACAACATGTGATCGCGAAAAAAATCGGGGATTTCTTAGGTTTTGGACATGATTTTGACTTTGGATTTTGCTGGAAATATCAGAAGTTAACATGAAGGGGTCTACGGTTCACCATGTGGTTACTCCTGAAAAGGACTGTTGAGTTAAGAGGAGGAGGAGAAGTGGAAAGGCGACAAAGATGGAGTGAGAGAGTAGAGTATTCTTTCTTGAAATTAGGTGAAGTCCTGAAAAGGACTATAAACCAGAAGAGATGCGACGAGTAGAGGAGGCGATGAGGTGAGGTGAGAAGGCTCGACGTTCCGGACAGCTGAGTTAGCCAGGATCCATCTAGATCTATACTGAGTCTTCTCCAGTTTGGTTCAATTTGTTTCAAAACAGAACAAGGTAGATGATTTTTTTTTTTTTTCCTCCCCACGATGTCCGAAAACTACGATTTGACAATTATTTTGATGAAGGAAAAAAAGCGTTTTGCTGGCACTGCGTATAATATTTTCTCTGTGTTGTAGCACTAATTCAAATCGCTCGTTAACCATCGCTGGATCTGGGACTGGGACTGCTGATATTTTTCCTGTACCCGTGTGTGCAGGACCAGTCACCAGTGCATGGGACATTCTGCTTTGAAGCCCCAATTTGTATCATGTCAAATTTGGGTTATGGTTTGCTTTCATTAAGCGAATGGGCCATACATGTAGGACAAGGTTTGGGTATTGCCAAGGTATTTCCCTGCTATTACCCAGTATTTCCCGCTCTTAGGTCTGAAAGGACCAACAGTTGGTGAATACACTGCTACACAATCTGTTGCAATTAGACATAAAAAATACGAGATTGAAATGGTGAGAATTTTACTTACCTGCAAGTTATATGATAAAGTCCCTCTTCTTTGGTGACCAGCTGAACCATGTATTCAGGAAATTTGGAATTTTAAGCATCAAATTTTGCTTTCATGATATTTTTTTTTATAAGACTAAAGCCCTGTTTTAACAGACCTTGTCCGGACAATGTCGCGACAACGTCTTGACAATTAACCTAGGGTAACATTCCTCAATTACGCAATAAAAACAGGGTGAGAGCCCCACGCACCGTCTTAACAGACACACGCTGAAAACCTTCCCCTGGCAGGTTTCCATAGCAATGTATACCTGACTTGCCGGTCGCGCGCAAGATTCAAACCAAACGCGGGAAATGCGATCTAGTGCCTGTACTGAAATCATGTATCCGCAATGGTCTATTGCGCATGCGTCTTGTCAGCTTCTTGTGTTTGGGGAGAAAATTGCCTCGAGAGGGTCTTAACAGGAGGGTTGTCGGGACGTCGCAACAATGTCGCGATAATTACGGAAAGTTACCCTAGGCGGGTTATGGAAAAGTTGTCGCGACAATGTCCAGACAACACCCTGCGTGGAGCGTCTTAACAGGCAGGGTAACAAAAAATTGTACGGACAACTCAATTCCAGAAAGGTCTGTTAAGATGGGGCTTGAGTGATCTCTCTGTGTGCTACCCTCTCCGTGTGGAGAGAGAAAATCTGCATTTGTTTATTGTTGTATACAGTAGTGAATGTGAATACACATTATACACTGCTACACAATAATTTGTTGCAATTGGACATCAAAATTAACAGGCTAAAAGCATCACCCGTATTTGAGGAAAGGGAAGAGACAAAGAAGTTAAGGATCACTCACTTTCATTGAGTGATTAGAATAAAGAGGGTATGCTGTTAACCAACAAGAAAAGACAAAATATAATGGACAAATAAATTGCAATTACAAAATCACTCAATTTTATTGAGTGGTTAAAAATGTAACGTGGATATGATATCGATGAACAAGAAAAGACAAAATATAAAGGGCAAATAAATTTATAAGTCAGAACAGCTGTACTAGTAGATGGTAGACCAGACAATATCATTGACTTGCACAAGTTAAAGATCCACCATACATGTATGTTAGATAAAACATTGATACAGTGTACATGTGGGCCGGGTGTACAATGGTACTGCTTTTTGGTACTATAAGGAGTGAAAATTCAAAATAAAACATGCAAGATATTTCATATCCAGCTTACATGTGGTTCTGAACACTTTTGTCCTGTCGTATATTTCTATACAGAAAAACTTTATGAGTCAAAAGGAGCAAAAGCCTACGCTCACGGGCCAGCGAACTCGGACCCGAAAGAGGGGTAAGTTGAAATTTTAAAAAGGAAGGTTGAGTTCTGGGATAGGTGAAAATAATTTGTGAGCTCTCTCATTACTTTTATGTCAGTTTGGAAGAACATCATTGTAGATATGCCTCTTATTCGAAATATGACCAAAAATAGAAGTGTTTGGGTCGAACATTCATGCCACAAATGTGTGTAGTCCCATATACCTGATTCTGTTTGCAGTGCATGTACTTTTTAGTGAGATTGTGTCAATTTCTTATAATTTTGATGATTTCAAAACCTCACAGTATACACCAATTCTCATGTAGGTATGATCAACCTTTCCCACTTGCTTTGAGAGTTTTTTTTTTTTTTCACAAAGTAGACCAGAACTCAAATTCATCTTGAAATGGTTATTTCTCTGATTCTTAAGCAAGTTATTTCATATAAGAAAAAGAATTACAATGATAAGAGAGAAAAAAAATTTTTTAAACTTATAATCTGATTCTTGTAGAACATTACTCAGTTTGATATATTTTGTTTTCTCTGAAAATTTTACAAATTGTTACATCATTTATCCTTCTTTAATTCTTTCCTATTTTCCACCAGATGAGAAAGAGAAATACGACCCAACTGGGTTCCGTGATAGTATCCTGCAAGGACTTAACGAAGCTGGCACAGATTTGGAACAAGTGTCCAAATTCTTGGATGGAGCTGGCTCTAAGCTGAACTACCGGGTGTATGCTGAAACCCTTCTTGACATTCTTTTTGCTGGCGGTATTTTAGGTATGTACACATCTAGCACAAAATATTTTCACAAACAAAAACAAACCAGTGCTCCATACAACAAGAGAAATGTGACCTTTTTAATCCAAGTGTCTATTTGATTGTGCGCCAACAGGGGTTCTCATTGATTTTGTCATGTGGGCCAGAAATACAATGGTGGCCATTTGAGTCTCACCCATACCATGGTTCCATTAAAGGGCGAGTCAATTAGAATCAACAAAAATGTAGTACATAGGTCCAATGACACGATTCTGACATTTTTACAGAAAAAAAATTGCCCAGTAACAAGAAATTGGTAAAAAAACTCACTAATTTGGGAACGCCCAAAAAAATTGACAGCTGATTGGCTAGAGCGATTTGACGTAGCATCGGAAGTCCCCCGCGAAGCCACTAAGTTTGACTAATATGTTGGCAATGTAAATGAATGATAGTTTATCCATTTTCATATCACGATTTATACAATTTCGACCAGCTTTAAGTCCCCCCAAAGGATTTGAATAGGTTGTTTAGACATTTTAGTAGAGGTCAAATGACAAGTCTGGCATTTTTTCAAACACTTTACCCATGATAATTCCTCTTTTGGATTAGGTTTATGTTTTGGAAAAACTAAATATTTTACAGACAAGTAGACGTGTGGACAGTCGCTTTACTGCTGACCGTACCTTGCGAATCTTTGTGTGCGTGCGGATGATAACAACCAATTACACTGAAAGACCGGATGAAAGTCTAAATATATTACAACAATTACAGCAAAATTTCTGCAAGCTAGCTGCCTACAGTACTGTGGCTGAAACAATTAGTCCCTATAAGTTATCATGGATTCAGACCCCGAGACAGAGTCACCAATTTCAAGCCCCGGCCCAGTTTCAGAGTCTGATTTCGAGCGAGAAAGTGTCAGTGAAGAGGGCCAAGCCGAAGATGAAGCAGCCGTTCGCCAGCCCCATCCCCGATTGGGATCACTCCCATACCAGGCAGTATGAACCTGAACTTGCTGAAGCTGCACCTCCCGCCCCCGGGGCAATGGCCCGTGAGGAAGCAGATGAGGAACAGGGTCATGAGGACGAGCCAGCAAGATTAGGAAACAACAATTGGTAATTAGTTGACTTAAGTTAAGTCTTAACTCTTAACTTCTAAAGACCGAGTCTTGATAGTTCACTCATATTACATATATGACATAATGCAGGTCGGGGCCAGACAAAATGAAACAGAATTTAGTTTACAAGAAACCTTGATGAAACTGGAAATGGAAACCTCGACGTAGGTATTGGCATGATTGGATTGCTTCTAAGTTCTATGCTTGATTGAACCTTTGAGGGTACTGATTATAGCTGATGCTGTTGACAATTACAAACCCTCTATTTCATTCTAGAAGTCTAGAAGTAGAACAATGTGGTATTCCACAATTCCTTCCACTTTCAGGTCCCAACCCTTTTGTAATTTATTGTATTTTTAGTCCTGGAGTAAGGTTTCTAGTATAATGTGGAGAAGTAATTTCTGCATTTTGTGGCCCCAAGGACCTCGTTACAATGAGGTTTGACTGGTAAATTCAATCAAACCAAGTTTGTTTCCACTAGGGCTAGGCCCTAAACTATTACTAGTTCCACATGTAAATTGCCAGGCCAAGTCTGGTAACCTCTCTGGCAATAGTCATGAAGGATATTTTATTCACACTTGGTTAGAATTCAAACAATGATTTCACTAGCTTCAGTCTCATTGTGTAACACTAGTACCAGGTCAAAACACAGATTAACACAAACAAGAAAATCTAAATATACTTTTTATATCTCTCTTTCTTCAGGTGCCTATGTGGCAGTTGTGTGCCCATGACCACTGTCTGGGAATCCATTTGTTGTAAGGAGACAGAGCGGATCATGGACAAGATTGAGAAATACAACGAAAGACATTTAGATGCTCAAATTTATTGTATAACAGGACATCCAGGTTTCTCTACTGTCTGCCTTGATGAATGGGTGCTGGAAACTGCATACTACCAGTATGCCCAACAGTATGGAGAAGATGCCCGAAGAGATGCCACAAATAATGAGTGAGTTTATCACATTTTCCCAATTTTATTTTCTAAATGTTGCCATGGAAATTCTCAACATCTTGGGTCATGTTTTGCCAATTTGAGAACATATGTGGAGGTGTTGTGGTATAGTGGTTCATTCACTTGACTCTCAATGCAAGGGCTGAGGGTTAGAATCTCAGCACAGCACTACATGGTCCTTTGGCAGTGCTTTTAACCCATGGACATACAGTGTCATCTTTAGGAGACGTTTTGACAGTATCTGAGGATCTATAAAGCTGGGCATTACACATTATACATAATTAGAAAGAGAAAAATGTTCTGAGTCTATTTTCAATGTGATATGATGTTGCGTTTTCAAATTTGAGCAGTTTTTAATGTAGCTAATCATTACAGTCCCTAAATTGGCAATGCAATGATAATCAAATAATCACTATTTCTACATTCAAATTGGCAGTTTTCACTTAAATTTCCCTCTCATATTTCATTTTGGTTCATGTTATATTTGTATTTATTGTTTCCTCAACTACGCAAGTGTGGGAAAATATAGATGTTGCCAATTTGAGGATTAGAGATGATCATTTTTGACCTCTTAAAAGCTCTGTACTTCTATGGGTCCATTGCCACTCTCCACCTAATTGGGTACCTGATAGGATTTAATCCTTGAAATTTCAGTTGGGCAGTTCACATTTCTGTTTCTGTTCATTTTATGTACAAGTAATGCATGTACACGTAATAGCCAAAGCCCAATTCATGATTGCACTTCATAATAACTGGGAATTTTTTCAACAAGAAAAATAAGGGATGGTGTTCCTTTTTAAACCATCTGCTGACATTTCAGCCCATCCCTCAATTTTGGTTTAATAGCCATCTGGATTAACACTTATGTCATATAATAAATTATGAAATTTTACTAATTTGCATTCTATTTCTTTTCGCTTTTGTTTCAATTTCAGGCGATGGAGACATGTTGCATACCGGCAACTCGTAAGATGGTGTTGGAAATATTTGGGCCGGAATGTAAGAGTCCCATTGCCATCTTGTGCTGTGAGGAAAATCTGAGATACTTTTCCTTCAGAAGCATTTACGGGTTTTCATTTTGCATAGCTGTAGGAGGACTTTAGTGAAGCACGACTATGGCTACAGAATGTGACAATTTGTCACGTTGCAATCACTTCAGCAATTATTTTCAAATTTACGGTCATTGTGGAGAAGCTGGTGTAGTCGATTTAGCTCGTCTAAATCCAGGTGTTGTGGGTTTGATTCCTGCTATGTCCAGTGCTTGTGAGCAAGTCATTTTATCCACAAAGCTTCTTTTTAACCTAGGAGTGATGGGTACCTCAATCAAGAGTTCCTAAATTGCTGTATTGGCTGATCAGCTTTTATATTCCCATGTGAGTTAGGTTATCAAAATTACTAGGCAAGTTTTTACTGTACCTAATGACTAGGATAATAATGTTGTATTGTATTTTGGTAAGAGACGTTTATAGCAAAAGTGTTCCAGTGTAGGTGTTCTGGAAATACTGGTTATTATTGTAGAATAATGAATGTCATTAGTTTATGTAGTGGATATCCTGTCCATGATTCCCATTTGAAATTTTGGTTTTATCAATTTCATGCATGTACTTTATTACATATTAGTAGAGCAAGGTTACTGTAGTGTAGTGGTTAGGACTGGACTTGTTTTTCAGCTTTTCACTACAAATGATCATAATTTGTTGTAATTCAATGATAACTAATAAAATTTGTGGCATTTGTTCGGCATCTTCTCCATACTGTTGGGCATACTGGTGGTATGCGACTTCCAACACCCATTCATTGAGGCAGACAGTAGAGAAACCTGAATATGCTGTTACACAGTTAATTTGAGCATCTAAATGTCTTTCATTGTATTTCTCAATCTTGTCCATGATCCACTCTGTCTCCTTACAACAAATAGATTCCTGACAGTGGTCATGGGCACACAACTGCCACGTAGGCACCTGAAGAAAAAAAAACATATGTAGCGGTTGGGAAAAGACAGATGTACAAACATACAACTTAAGCTACATGTATTTTATATTCTTTTATTTGTGTAGAATTTTCAGTTGGAATGTCAATGTTGTCATTTATGGTCTGAAAAAAAATTCTAACACTATTATGTTACATGTATTATGGTTTTCCTTGGCAATAGCTTCTGGGCCTCTATTCATAAAACAGTACCAAGTCTAGTTACAAACTCATTAAATGAGAACATAACTGGCTTAGTGGTGATTTATGATTATGGCCCCCAGTTTTACAGTGAAATAGTATTCATTTGTCAAACATTCCTTTGAGTAAATAACACCACCAGTTACATTTTATGAACTAACAAATGAAAAAAGGGTGTTATTCTGTATTATTTTCTGTTGTCTATACATAGCCTTGCAGTAGTATGAATTGTCAAGCTTATAAAAAAGTACAAGGGATTGGCTTCATACAGACACATGAAAATGCAGAAACACACAGACACACACTCACACCCATCCTCAGTACCAGGGGCGGATCCAGGATTTTGTGAAGGGGGGGGGGCACAAAAATCTCTGAAAATTTTCTGACAAGCAAGCAAGCCAAAAAAAAAAAAAAAATGGTTTTCACTTCCAAAAGGGGGGGGGGGGGGGCACGGGCCCCCCCAAATGCCTCCCCCCCCCCTGAATCCGCCACTGCCCCGTACACTAATTCATATCACACACAAACATGCACATGCGCACACCAACATCAGACATACATCAGGCAAATATATCATAGGCTTGGATAAAAGAATGTTCATGTGAGATTTGTGTGGATTTGTACATCTGGATGCAATCTGCATGTTCATTGGAGTGTTTCAAGGATGCCTGTCTATTTGAAAGTATTTGGGGGCACGTGTGTTGTTTGGGGGAGGGTGTATGTGTGGGTGCATATGTGGGTGTATTTATGTGGGCACAGATGCGAGAGCAAAAGAGAACAAAAGAGAGAGAGAGAGAGATTGGGGGAGGGAAAGGGAGGGGTAGTATACTTTCATGAATGACAAATTGCCAACCCCACCAGTGTGTTCTCTATTTCTCCTTAACATAAAAATCAGCACAAAATGGGATTTACCTCCACTGGAATGACAGATGGTAGGTCATGCATGCATGAATGATATCCAAATTTGACATCAAATTACTCAGGAAGATTTATCTTTTCCACATACATACTGTTTATTACATGTAAATTCATGAGACATTCTACAAGTAATGTAAAATCCAAAGCATTGTGACATTTTTCCTTTATTGACAGAAAAATAGTCTTTACTGCAGAGAAATATACAACTGAAAACACAGAACTAAAACTTGGGATAAGTTTAGGATCTAAAGCATCATAATGCACCAAAATAATCTGCAAAGTAAAGGAAACTGCCTAAGTAGAATCTCTCGGGAGTTGGGACCACAGAAATTTGTTTGTTAAGCGATATTTGACTCAGAGGAGGGAAATAACACATGTTTTGCATAATCTGGTCAGAAATATTGCTTCGCCGAAGGAGATTATTCGACTTATGGAAGGTCAACTTGGGCAGAGTTTACAGTCAATGTTGTATTGAATATGAACTTCAAATTTCGATTGCAAGGATGCCGGAACACATCAGTTCACTTGCCAGATGCAAATTGGCTCCTGTGATGCTAAATAACCTCCTCCCTTGGAGGATACTCAAAAGCACTCACAAGTGGAGGTGGAGAAGGCTGGCGGGGTGCAGGAGTTCTATCATCGTACTCCACAACAGCAGAAAGGAGATCATCAACATATGCTGTAGAAAAATTGAATAGAAAGAAAGAAAAACACATACAAAACAGATGGAAGTAAGATGCTTGCACTAATTTATAACAACAAAATAACTGAAGTGTCAGGAACAGACACCACCACCTTAATAATGACATCAACAATAATTTGCCAATTTGTATCAAAATTAGACTTTGCCCTCTTCAGTACAAAGACTTGATTTAGAATGCTGACATAGCCACTGGTCATGGAATGAGCTTTGGTATGGACTACTGACTGCCTGCTGTCTGCAACTCCTGACACAGTGGTACAGGCATAAACCTACATGAACTCCCTCTTTATTAGCATTCCCCGACACCCCCCCCCCCCCCATTGTTATATTGTTATATCTAGACCTTTTAACCCTAACTAGGCCGGGGGGGGGGGGGAGGGTTCCTGGGAGGTCCCCTCCCCCGGCCATGCCGTATGATCTACCAAAATAGCCCGGCCTACTTAGGGTGAAAATTGATCTTTTTATGTGTAATCATTGGTCAAGAAAATCATACACTTGCAGATATAAACAAATAATCAGATGTGTAATTGAAAAAAAAAATGTGCCATTCTATATTTTTCTCTTCATTGGTCTTGTTTGCAAATCAATAATACTTACAATATCTACGCGCTTCTTTACGAGACTTTGCACTGGAGGAGCCTGGCTTGTATTTAGGCTTACTAATCTGATAAAGCAGCTCTCCTGAAGTACTTGTAGCTTGCTTCCTGTCAGAATTCAAATTGTAGTGCAATGCTGCCAGTTGAACCCTGTAAGTAGTAAAGAGAGTGATCACACATGTCAAAATTTATGCCTCCCCCATTACCTGATTTGAAATGTGCACATATAAGTCAAGTCTAAAATAATGCCTCCGGCACCACCTTTGGTGGGCGGAAGCATAAAAATCATTCATCTTATGGTTCCTACGTTATCGCAATTAAAGAGCCCTTTTCATGTTTTGTCTTGTCTTGTCTTGGATTAAGTCGGCATATGTAGGCTAGCTGTACTCCGACAACTTTGTTAAATACAGGAACCGGACTGTGACCGCCTTGCAAACAGGTTGCTCTTACTGGGCTTTTTGTTTATTTAGTTTCATTTTGAATGTTTTGTTTTTGTTTTTGTTTTTGTTTTTGTTTTGTTTTTTTGTTTAGCAGGGTCTAGTTGGATAGAGTTTCTCTGCCTCTGCTGTGGTTCTGGCACTTGTTAGTGGTAGGAACTAAGACAAGTAGCTAGATTTAAAATAGTGGCACTGGCAGGAATAGCTAACGTTAGAAGTGAGTAACAGTTAGGCCAGTGACAATAGCAGGTAATTATTTACTCTACATACGGTACGGTAGACTTACCCTCTTTTTCTCCAGTGACTCCAGCTTCAGAACTGCAGACCGACTCTGTTTTTTAGCTCCCTGGGTTTGGCTTCCAGTTCCACAGCCCTCAGTTCCCAGTCTGATGACAGGGATAGCTGTCGGCCGCAGCATTTTCTTCTTGGGCGCAAATCCTAGCTGGTCATACAGCCCCTGACTATCGAAGTCCTCCTCCCTGAACGTGGTCACTGCAAACAGTACTGTGAGCGGAAGGGCCATCCCACTGAGCTCGAGCTCGAGTCAGCTTGATCCTTGAAATCCAAATTTTTCGAGTTGCATCATCTTTAGGAAAGGTGTGCAGACTGACACCATCGCTGGTGCCTTTGCTGCACCCAGCAACAACACATCTCCTCGGCATTTTCTTGAGATATGCACTCCTATCCAAAATTCCCTGCACTGGATATACACAGACAAGCGTCGTCCGCTAGCTAGATGTTCCCGATGGTACGTCACAGGTCACCTGACAAGGCACGTGACTGGGCCCTACTTTTTCGAGGGGCGTGACAGACTAGCTGATAAACGTGCGATTTAGGCAATTTCAACGAAGCTTAGAGAAGTACACAGATCTTTTTAATAAAAAGTATATGCGATTTCTAGCAATATTGACACAATACTTTGATATTATCATGAAATGTAATTTTAATTGACTCGCCCTTTAAGGGGTGGTGTAATGTTTTATAAATGAGAGTACTTTCCATAACCCCCTTCTTGATACATTATCAAATTACCATCAGAGGGTCTGGCAGGGCAGCATGCACCATCAAGACGTGTATTCTAGGAATTTTAGGTGATGTGATTTTCTTTCTCCTAAATTATTTCACGTAGATGAAATTATGACCAACTCATATTATTTTGATTATGGATTATATGTGTAGTTTTATATACTCGCTCCATTGAATTTTTATTTTATAGCACCTGGGGGATCAGTAGTAGAGGATTCTGATAAAACCAAGGTTTGCCGCAGCGAAGTCTGCGTTTTCACCACCGAAGAAAATGTTGAGGCAATGCAAAACTTTGGTGAGGTAAGTCAAACATATTGCAACTTTGTGGATCAATGTATTTCACGTCATCAGTGATGTGAGAGCAGAAATTAGATTTTAATTGTAATTTGCAGTAGAAGGGAGTTTTATAATCAGATAGTTATTTAAAATGATTTTTATGTATCAGCTAGATGACACTGATAATTCTGAGAAATTTTGAACTTGCACATTTAGACCTGCATGTATACTTTTTAAGTACATGTAGTCTTTTGTACACTGTTGCTGTACATGTATCTCTCACTCTTGTTTCCCTCTTTAGGTGTTTATAAAGTTGACTAGACGCTACAAGTACCTCGAAAAAAAACTCCAAGATGAACTCGTTAAGGTAAGACTGAAAACCTTTTCACAGTAGGAACGATGATAGCAGTATTCCACACTGACACGTGCACAATGTTTTCCCTTTTTATGCCTCCGCCCACCGAAGGTGGGTGCCGGAGGCATGTTTTCGGGTTGTCCGTCCGTCCGTCCATCCGTCCTGTTTTTTTTCACACGATAACTTCAGAACCATTTGGCAGATCAACTTCAAACTTGGCTCATGTATGCATATGGGAGTGATGATGATCTGAGTTGATATTATCATATTACAACTATATCTTAGTGCAACTGAAGGGTTGTATATGGGTGAAATATTCAATCTAATGATAGGTTAGTACACTACCGCTGACAGGTTTTGGCATCGGTGTCGCTCCACGTTATCATTTGTATATTCAAGATTGGGCAGTTTTGTATTATTGCAGAACAAGCGATTAACGGGCGTAGTTTTCAAACTCATGCATATTCAACAGTCGCTCCATCAGTGTTGGGTCCAAGACCAGAGGGTCCGAGATTAAGATCAAGATCAAGATCAGACAGTCCGAGATCAAGATCTGCAGCTCAAGATCGAGATTAGAACATCTGAGATCAAGATCAGATATGTCCGAGATCAAGATCAAGATCGATCTCGAGTTACCAAACACTGAGTCGTGTTTTTGCCGATTGGTGAACAATTTGCAAAGCTTTTTTCGTTTGATAATTTACGTAATAACGATGTTGATCTCTAGCGATCTCGAGCGAAAATTTCGAGAACAGAAGCTCCGAGATCAAGATCAAGATCAAGACCAACACCTTCGAGATCAAGAACAAGATCGAGGTTACTGATGCCAATCTTGAAACTGGTCTCGAGGTACCCAACACAGCACTCCATACTCGCACATGGCATCTCATAACTCGTACACTAACAGATGTTTTTAACATAAACAAGCTTGATCTGACACTGTCACAATTTCCTGAAACTTTAGCAAAGAAGTAAGAAATACTGAAAGAAGTACTGAAATCAGATTAAGAGTACATGAGCGATATATCCAAAATAATATCCTACATTATTCATGCGAAAGTGAAAAGCAATGCAGTGGGAAGCAAAGGATGTCTAGAGTGCGCGCGATCAACATTTTCATTCATAAAATTGGGCTTGTGACCTCATTTGACGGGCAGTCCATTAATCACATGTCATGACGCACAAAAATATGCCAACCAGCCAAGGAAGGTATGCGCCCTTTTTTTTTTTTTTTTTTTGTTCCTTTCACACCGCGGCGGCATTGGGCAGAAAGGCGCTTCGTATAAAGAGATCGAATTTCAAAAGGGAACAACGTGTGTTAAAGGATGAAGTTACGTTCGGGCAGGGAAGAAAACTTGATGATATTTATTGATTAATGATGAGTTTGATGAAGATGATATTGATGATAATTATTTTGACGATATGATTATCAAGATAATGGTGATAATGATGATTATGATGATGATAATGATCATAATCATGATATAATGATGCTATGATGTGATGATGATAATATGATTATGATCATGATGAATTGATAAGATTATATGAGTTAATGACTATATGATGATATTATATGATATGATGGTATGATGATGTGATGATGATATGATCATATTTGATGATGATGATATGATGGTTCCTTTTCATCTCATGATGATACAGATCGAATTTTAAAAGGGAATCGCATGTGTGTTAAAGGATGAAGTTACGGTCGGGCAGGGAAGTATGGGGCGCCAATAAGGTCAAAATTAAGAATTTTTAGAATCAATTAATAATTGTAAAAACTATCATTTTACATTAATAATTAATCCTTAATATTAACAATCAATCAATAATATTAACAATCAGTCAATAATATGAACAATCAATAATATTAACAATCAATCAATAATATGTACAATCAATCAATAATATGAACAATCAATAATATGAACGATCAATCAATAATATGTACAATCAATCAATAATATTAACAATCAATCAATAATATGAACAATCAATCAATGATATTAACAATCAATCAATAATATGAACAATCAATAATATGAACAATCAATAATATGAACAATCAATTAATAATATCAACAATCAATCAATGATATGAACAATCAAACAAACAATAATATGAACAATCAATACTATAAATAATAATAATAATATACAATAATAATAATATAATAATAATAATATACTATATCAATAATATGAACAATCAATCAAACAATATTAACAAAATTAACGAACTCGTCTTTGTAACAAAGCTATAATCTGTGAACGGACATTCTTCCTCCTGAACTAACGTTTAATTTCTGAAACTATATAGGACATATTGAAACCTATAAAATTTTGTGTAATAAAGCTTTATTTTGTAAACTAACGTTAAATTTCGAAAGTAAAAGAAAGTAAAACAATAGAAACAGAACAAAAACAATATTATTGTTTTAATGAAAGAGCAAACGTTTATTCAAACCTATCTATTGGCTGAAAAACGTAGGTAAATACTTGTGAACCAATCCACTTTCTTTTGAACCATGGACCTACTACGAAGTCCATGTTTGAACTAACGTAAAAATTTAGAAACTAACGTCAAACTGAAAACTAATTAACTAAATACATCTCAACGGTGAGGGCTAAGCTCTCTTGCGAACTTGCGAACCAATCCACTTCCTTTTGAACTAACGTAAAAATTTAGAAACTAAACGACAAACTGAAAACTAATGAACTAAATACAACTCAACGGTGCTCCCCATTTGTAGCCCCATGCACTGGCTGCCGATGCATGTGTTCACCATTAAAAACAACAACAACAGCAAAACAAAAAACAACAACAAAATCTAATTTTTATTTCTTTTTACCCCACCCCTCGTTTTCAGGTTTCGCGGATGCTGTACAGATTTCAATGGAAGATAACCCCCCCCCCCGGATTAAGATACATGAATTATTTGAGTCATTATGCTTTTAAGACGTGATGTGAAAATGCGTTACATTTCAGACACCGCGGTCTATCGGCCCCGCGGTCCATAGGCCCCGCGGTCTATCGGACCCGCGGTCTATCGGGCGTAGACCATCTTAAGAACGGCAATCGGAAGCCCAAAAAGGGGGTCGTCAAAGCGGTACATACCTATCTGTCCGATATAGTGACTGCTCCCCTCCCCGGATGCTTCAGCCTAAATTCAATTAAGTTTATGGCTCAAACTCTTCTTGAAATATTGTGATAAACAATAATAAATAATAATGTATGGTTACATGTTAATTGACCTCTTTGACCTTCGACCAACAATTATTTAAGCACATTTTGGGGTACAAAATGCATGGCAATGATGCAGCAAAGGACCTGCGCTCCCTGCCCTTAATGTGTTGCTCACTCATTTACTTGCATGTTATAAAATGTGCTTAAAAAACCCCTGGGGTTTTCCACCTCTTGTTTGAACAGGCCTAAATTTACAAGGCTAAATCATGAAATTTCCTAATTGACCTGTATGACCTTTGACCTTTGACCTACATATCCCAAAATATAATCAATTCGTCTTCCTATGGTGATACATACTAGTAGTAGTACCAAGTTTGAAGTTCATAGCTCAAACGGTTCTTGAGATATCGCGCTAATGATGTAACCTGAAATTTCACAATTTGACCTTGATGACCTTTGACCTTTGACCTACATACCCCAAAATCTAATCAGTTCCTATTTTTATGGTGATACATACTTGCACCAAGTTTGAAGTTCATACTTCAAACGGTTCTCCGGACAGACGGACTGAAAGGACGGCCGGACAGACGGACAACCCGAAAACATAATACCTCCGGCACCACCTTCGGTGGGCGGAGGCATAAAAATGATTTATCACGTCATTTCCTCTCCTGTCATATTATCAGATTTAAGTTAGATAGACGTATTAAACAGAGGTGAAATAGGCAGGAGCGGCGCTACAGGGGGACAGGGGGGTGGCCGCCCCATATATCATTTTTTGAGCGAGCCAAAAAAAAAATGAATAAATAAAAAAAATAAATAAATAAAAGAAGGGGAAAAAAGAGAAGAGGTTAGACCATGCAAGTTGCAACTATGTAATAGCCATTATAGCCCTATTTGTTACTTCAAATCTCAAAATTTTTCATCTTGCCCCCCCCCCCCCCCCCACTATCAAAATACCCTGGGCCAGGCGCCGCCCCTGGAAATAGGTCTAGATCTAGATCTAGATCTAAGTAAAGACTGAGTCTAAACTACTCTAACAAACAGATTACAAACGAAGCGTAATTTAATATTTTTTTTTAAAAATCCGATCGTTAGCCCATGACCATGTGCGTGTAGATACAGCGTAGGCCGTACAATAATCGATAAGACCGCATTACGTGAAGTTAGAACCATCCTGTTTGTTTTGGTTATGCCACCCCTATGTTTTTTTGCAAATGTGGCATAGATCTAGCCGTCAGCTAGACTACTAACTTCTAAGTAAGAGTAAGACTAACAAGTTAAGTTAGTCGGTAGCCCCCAGGCCCAGCCCAGGCCTTATTTCGCGCTGCGTCAGAAAGTATACCACCACCATGAAATGTTATAAGGATTGTAATTCTTCAATTAATAATATTACTAGACCTACCTGGTCCCTGAGTTTCCATGCAAGGCTAGTAGGCCAAGGGCAAGGCTGCAGCATAATAACTCTGTGGCTGAGAGAACTTAGCCCTCACCGTTGAGTTGTATTTAGTTAATTAGTTTTCAGTTTGTCGTTTAGTTTCTAAATTTTTACGTTAGTTCAAAAGGAAGTGGATTGGTTCGCAAGTTCGCAAGAGATCTTAGCCCTCACCGTTGAGTTGTATTTAGTTAATTAGTTTTCAGTTTGACGTTAGTTTCTAAATTTTTACGTTAGTTCAAAAGGAAGTGGATTGGTTCACAAGTATTTACCTACGTTTTTCAGCCAATAGATAGGTTTGAATAAATGTTTGTTCTTTCATTAAAACAATATTGTTTTTGTTCTGTTTCTATTGCTTCACTTTCTTTTACTTTCGAAATTTAACGTTAGTTTACAAAATATAGCTTTATTACACAAAATTTTATAGGTTTCAGTATGTCCTATATAGTTTCAGAAATTAAACGTTAGTTCAGGAGGAAGAATGTCCGTTCACAGATTATAGCTTTGTTGCAAAGACAAGTTCGTTAATTTTGTTAATATTGTTTGATTGTTTGATTGATTGTTCATATTATTGATATAGTATATTATTATTATTATATTATTATTATAGTATATTATTATTATTATTTATAGTATTGATTGTTCATATTATTGTTTGATTGATTGTTCATATTATTGATTGATTGTTGATATTATTAATCGATTGTTCATATTATTGATTGTTCATATTATTGATTGATTGTTCATATCATTGATTGATTGTACATATCATTGATTGATTTTACATATTATTGATTGATCGTTCATATTATTGATTGATTGTTGATATTATTAATCGATTGTTCATATTATTGATTGTTCATATTATTGATTGATTGTTCATATCATTGACTGATTGTTCATATCATTGATTGATTGTACATATCATTGATTGATTGTTCATATTATTGATTGATTGTTGATATTATTAATCGATTGTTCATATTATTGATTTTTCATATTATTGATTGATTGTTCATATTATTGATTGATTGTTCATATTATTGATTGATTGTTCATATTATTGATTGATTGCTCATATCATTGATTGATTGTACATATTATTGATTGATCGTTCATATTATTGATTGATTGTCAATATTATTGATTGATCGTTAATATTAAGGATTAATTATTAATGTAAAATGATAGTTTTTACAATTATTAATTGATTCTAAAAATTCTTAATTTTGACCTTATTGGCGCCCCATAGGGAAGAAAACTTGATATTTTTTAATGAATGGTGAGTTTGATGAAGATGATATTGATGATAATTGTTTTGACGATATGATTATCAAGATAATGTTGATGATTATGATTATGATAATGATGATAATCATATAACGATGCTATGATGATGTGATGGTATAATTATGATGATCATGATGAATTGATATGATTATATGAGTTAATGACGATATGATGATGGTATGATATGATGATATGAGTTAATGATGATATGATATTATATGATATATATATGTATATTATATGATATGATGGTATGATGATGTGATGATGATATGATCATATTTGATGATGGTGATATGATAGTTCATTTTCATCTCATCAGGATACAGATCAAATTTCAAAAGGGAACCGCATGTGTGTTAAAGGATGAAGTTACGGTCGGGCAGGGTAGCAAATGTTGGCTTGATGATATTTTTTTTTTATGAATGATGAGTTGAGGAAGATGATATTGATGATAATCGTTTTGACAATATGATTATCAAGATAATGATGATTATGATGATCATGATGATCATGATTATATAATGATGCTATGATGATGTGATGATGATAATATAATTATGATCATGATGAATTGATGATTATGAGTTAATGACGATATGATTATGATATGATATGATGGTATGATGATTTGATGATGATATCATATTATGATGATGGTGATGATATGATAGTTCATTTTCATCTCATCATGATACATTAATATCGACTATTGTCTAAACGCTAGTACGCTACACATTTTTAAACGCAATTCAGGCAAAGGGATTTAAGAACATTTAAAAAAAAATTAATTAATACACTGTTTACATGAAGGTATGTTCTTATTTTCTTGATGTGTTTTAGTTTTACAACAATCTAAACCAATCGAGAAATGCGATACGTGTATGTGAGAAAGACGGGGATTCCACTTGCGGGTTAAGAATAAAGCCTTTAAATGATCAGTATTTATAATTGGACGAGAAAAAAAGAGTTGTCACCATGAAGTTCACAATTGTCATTTTTCTTCACCATCATTATGATAACCACCGCCATCCCATCATTTCATCATCAATTTCATCAATCGGCACCATCACCAGATTTGTTTCGAATGCAGAATAATTTGTTCCATCGACCCAATCATGGAAGAGCAAACATTCCTGGATGCGCTACAGCTTTACAAAGTCAGTTATTGTTATGTCACAATACAGCGTTCATCGCGTGCGCGCTCTTAGCCAAACCGTTCACCGAAAGAAATTCTTGCGTGCGCGCTCTCTTGCTAACCGTTGCCTTACTGATGCCTTACCGTTTGCAAACCTCTAGCGAACCGATAGCTTCCCGCAGTTTCTCGACGAACAACAAAACCTCGGTAATGGTTTCTAAAAGAAAGATTTTGTTAGAAAATTTTTTTAGTTTCGCTTGTATTTATATTAAATTTTTTTAGAATTCTGATCGATCGACCCCCCAATTTTATATATGAATTCGAATGTACAACTCATAGGCTTTCAGAATATGTAAAAAAAAATGGGGGGTCCCCAGCCTTTCTGACGAGCTATGGCGGATTCAAGATAGGGATGTTTATACCACTTTTTACATTATATTGCCCATTGACGCGCGCACGAATATGAAAGTTTGACGCCAGCCTGTGACATTATGGAATGTCAAGAATGAATGTAAATAGTTGGAAATTGTCAAAAATAGTGTTAGGAAGACAAACCATGTGAAAAAACAGAGTTTTTACGTTCCGTACGCACTGCGGCACGTATGCTACTTATCAGAGTTGGTGTTTTTTCTAATTATCTACATGAGCCAGAATTTCTCGCTCATTAACGCTGATAAGTAGCGCGGCAGCGCGCAAAATAAAATTAATTATAAGAAATTAAAAAAAAGTTGTAATCATGATTAAATCATCTTCAACTTCATTCTTTCTCGAAATTCTCGCTCAGGTAGATGATTAGGAAAACACTAACGCTGATAAGTAGCGCGGACTCGCGGAGGCACGCAAAATAAAATAAACGATATAAATCCAAAATTTGTTATCACGAGTAAATGATCCTCAACTTCCGTCTCCCTCGCTCAGGAAGCTAAATAGGAAACACCATATTTGCGCAATAACGTACTAAAATAAAAACATTAGGAAAATATAAACAAACATAAAAGTTACTGGGTTTCGGGCCGTGCCGGGACCCGGTAAAAATTTTGACATCTTTACCGGTCCGGGCCCCAGGCTTAGTGTGTCATGAGTTGGTCCCCTTTTTTGCTACAAGGTGATTTTAGCTTCTGTGGCGCATTTTAACTTTAAAATCCTATATCTCCATAAGTATACAACCTATGATAGAAAAGTATACATTTCCTGACAGGAAATTACACAAGGAATCTAAATAGGCTTTTAAAACTTGCATAAGGTGTACGATTTAAGAGTTACATGGACTTGAATATGAAATTTTTTATATTATTTGTTATCTTATTGTTTTCATCATAACTTTTTCTCAGGCCCTCCTATTGGAATAAAAATGTTATAGGCCCGTATTCTCGAAAGGCGCCTAACTTAACCCTTTCAAGACAATTGACCACATTTTGTGGTTTGGCTTAATAACTTTTGGTTCAGAGCTCTAAAAAATATACCAGATGCATGAGTAGAAAGAGCAAAATTTTCTACACATACTTTGTCCATTTTTATTGCATGACCATATTGCGTTTGATGCCAGGAATTTTTAAAACGAGAATAAACTTTGAGATCCTTAAATTGGCAACACATTGAGAGGTTCAAAATCATTGTTTTTTCATCAAAATTGGCAATTTCTAAAACTTTACGGCAAATTCCTAACCATGTATATTTTTTTAAAGGACATTACAAGTTATTCGAACTATGTACCACTAAAAGAAAATATTATTGTTGCCAATTTGAAGAACAAAATGTGATCAATTTAACTCTTAAATAATTCCTGTCCTGAAAGGGTTAAAGGGTCTCTGAGGCAAAAAAAAATAATTTGTATACAGTTGGAATGTATAAAATTAACCCCAAATAACTTTACCCGACGTTCTACAGATTAGTAGTTAAGGAGTTTGAAGAAAATAAAGGACAGCGTAAACGATTGACGCGCGGAACTCAACTTGAGTTGAGTTCTGCGCGAGCAGTTTTCTATGCGTATGCGTTTTTTTATGCGTGCACGTTCGGCAAACGCCAAGACGCGATAGTGGAATTATCGCGATCGCATTATCGCTATGTCGTCTGCTCTGTGCAGCGCCAGGGCTGACAAACACTCAAAAATTGATTTGGGACGGAACTTACGGATAATATTCAACCCTGATGAAACAACAAATGAATGAAGGATACAACGCAAAATGTTATTACCGAATTGGTAATTGATTTGGCGCTAACTAATGGATAATCTACAACCAAAATAAAACAACAAATAAATGAAGTCATACAGGCATGTGAAATTTCCGCGTTTACGCGAATTTCCGCTTTTTTGAAATCATTTTCTCGCGTTTTTTTTTCGCTTTCCGCGTTTTTACTCTCTGGGTAATGAAAAACACAGTCTAGTCTCGTACCATGCTTTTTGTCAAAATATAAACATATTTTGAGCTGCTCATTACGCGAGCAATTATTATGTCTAAAAACGCCTGGTAATAGAGACTATCCAATCCGGTATTCTGGTTTCACGCTGCAGTGCGTGGCGGCCTAGCAGTGCACTGCTAAGCAGCCGCGCCGGGCTAGCAATCGAGTGGCACGGGGAAGCTGTGGGGGCGATAGCCGGTCTCACATGTATCGCGCAGCGTAGGTCAAGTTGCTTCAGCTGCTAGCTGTGTCTTCGAGTGGTACTGCTAGCGGGACTGCGAGGTCGTTTGGATATATTTCTTCCGCGTTTCCAACAGTTATGCACCATCTTGGTACTTGTTTTGAATTGTTTATTTACTGATATGAACTTCACAAGAGGAACTTAAATCATGGCTTCTACTTCCAAGGATCAAAATCGAAGTAACTTCAGTAAACTGAAGTAATTTTGAACTGTGAGTGTGAATGTTTGATACTTAATAATCATACAATAATATTTGTGTGTATTTGTGTTAGGGTGCAAATTTATTAGTGTGTCAATTATTTGTGTTTTTCAAGAAAAATATAATTATTATAATTAATTATCTCTCAAATCATAACACACCTACCCAGATACAGTTAATCCTAAGCCTGAATTTCCTCTCTTGGTATGCACCAGATTGCACAATTTCAAGTTCAAAAACTGCAAAGCTCCCTACCGTGGGAGGGGGTGTCCCCCCTCCCACACCCTCCCCCCGCTCCCTTGCAATGTCACTAATTTACTTTCCTCTTTTTTTTCTTACCTCACTCACATGCCTGGTCATACAACGGAGAATGTTTTTAAAGAATCAAAAATTGATTTGGGGCGTAACTAACGGGGATTCTATACCCCAAATAAAACAACAAATGAATAAAGTATACAACGCAAAAGTTTATATCTAATAGAAAATTGGTTCGGCGCATAAATTACAAAGAATCTACAGACCAAATGAAACAACAAATAAATTAGAACTGAGACGCAAAATACATTTATCAAATCGAAAATTGATTTGGCGCCTAACTTATAGGGATAATATACAACCCAAATAAAATATGAAATGATGTACACAACACAATTTAAAAAAAAAAAAATTTTTTTAATCAATGTGAAATTGATTTGGCGTGTAACTAATGGAAAATATACAACCCAAATAAAACATCAAATGGATGAAGTATACAAAACACGATAAAAACTACTTTCAAAAACTAAACTCAAGACAATTTCAGTAGCCCTGTCTATCACCTTTAGAAATGTGCGAACATTACAATGGCGTATTACATAATCCGAACAAGATTTCTATGGGCAGTACAATAGGCCTTTGAAATTGCCCTTGAGCTTACGCAAAATGTTTATATCGAATAGAAAATTGGTTTGGCGCATTAATTACAAAGAATCTACATGTCAGACCAAAATGAAACAACAAATAAATTAGAACTAAGACGCAAAATACATATTATAAAGAATCAAAAAAAAAAAGCTGTGGGTTGGTCTACACTTATGGAGGTGCACATCATTTTCCTTATTTTTTTTTTTTTTTTTTTTTTTTTTTTTTTTTCCCCTCAAATATGAATATTAATTCAATTTGATTGAATAATAATTCAGGTTACTCTATTAATAGCAAGAATACTGTGCGCTTAGAAACACCAGTATAAAGCGCTATATAAATGTTATAATTATTATTATTATTATTAAAAATTGATTTGGCGCTTAACTTAGGGATAATATACAACCCAAATAAAATATAAAATGAATGAAGTATACAAAGCAAAATGTTTTTATCGAAATGAAAATTATAAGTTGGCGCGTAATTTATGGAGAAACTACAACCCAAATAAAACGACAAATGAATCAAGTATTCAACACAAAGCGTTTATGTCGAATATAAAATTGGTTTGGCGCATAAATTAAAAAAAATCTACTGACGGAATGAAAAAACAAAAAAATTAGAAGTAAGACACAAAATACATACATCGAATCGAAAATTGATTTGGCGCTTAAATTAGGGATAATATACAACCCAAATAAAATATGAAATGAATGAAGTATACAACTCAAAATATGTTATTATCGATTGGAAACTGATTTGGCAAGTAACTAATGGGTAATATACAACCCAAATAAAACATGAAATGGATGAAGTATACAACGCAAAATGTTTATATCGAATAGTAAATTGGTTCGGCGCATAAATTACAAAGAATCTACTGATCGAATGAAACAACAAATAAATTAGAACTAAGACGCAAAATACATACGTTGAATCGAAAGTTGATTTGGCGCTTAACCTAGGGATAATATACAACCCAAATAAGATATGAAATGAATGAAGTATAACAACGCAAAATGTTTTTATCGAAATGAAAATTATAAGTTGGCGCGTAGTTTATGGAGAATCTACAACCCAAATAAAACAACAAATGAATTAAGTATTCAACACAAAACGTTTATGTCGAATATAAAATTAGTTTGGCGCATAAATTAAAAAGAACACGATAAAAACTACTTTCGAAAAATAAACTCAAAGACAATTTCAAAAGCCTTGTCTATCACCTTTAGAAATGTGCGAACATTACAATGGCGTATTACATAATCCGAACAAGATATCTATGGGCAGTACAATAGGCCTTTGAAATTGCCCTTGAGTTTATTTTTCGAAAGTAGTTTTTATCGTGTTAAAGAATTTAATGACGGAATGAAACAACAAATAAATTAGAACTAAGACGCAAAGTACATATATCGAATCGAAACCTGATTTGGCGCTTAACTTAGGGATAATATACAACCCAAATAAAATATGAAATGAATGAAGTATACAATGCAAAATGCTTTTTTTATCGATTGGAAACTGATTTAGCGGGTAACTAATGGATAATATACAACCCAAATAAAACATGAAATGGATGAAGTATACAACACAAAATGTTTATATCGAACAGAAAATTGGATCGGCGCATAAATTACAAAGAATCTACTGACCGAATGAAACAACAAATAAATTAGAACTAAGACGCAAAATACATATATTGAATCGAAAGTTGATTTTGGCGCTTAACTTAGGGATAATATACAACCCAAATAAAACATGAAATGAATGAAGTATACAACGCAAAATGTTTTTTATCAATTGGAAATTGATTTGGTGCGTAACTAATGGATAATATACAACCCAGATAAAAGATCAAATGGATGAAGTATACAACGCAAACTGTTTTTATCGAACTGAAAGTTCAGTTAGTGCTTAATTTAAATGAAACAACAAATAAATTAGTATTGTCGCAAAATACATTTATCGAATCGAAAATTGAAAGTGAAGACGTTCCTGAATTGATATATCGTTAGGTGAGCTATCGTGATCGATCGACTAGTCTTTGCTCAAGTCTTATTTATATTAATTTTTGGGGGTATTTTATTTTCAAAAATCAATATCTCCTGTATGCTGTCACCTTTGAATGTCGTGTCAAGTTTTCTGGGGTTGATTTTGTGTAAGCTAGCTATACACAAATTATTTTTTCAGGCCTCAGGTACCCTTTAAGCCACTGCCTAAGTGTGTAAATTTAGGCCACCGAATTATGGAGAGCCAAATGTCACCCTCTTTTAATCTTACAAAATCACAATAGTTCTTGGACTAAATGCAAATTCAAAAACCGACACAATAGAATTGATTTCTGATGCTCATTTCATGCCAGAAAATAATTTAGTTTCTTTATTTTGTTACATAAATATAGTAATTTATACGGGACCTAGGGCTTGACGAATGGCCTTCCATAATTCAGTGGTAGGCCAGGAGCCTGTCCCGAAATAGTCAACCCATTTTACATATGAGATTTGACCCCTTAAAGTTGCTAAGACCATCCATGTCATTCACAAAAAGCTTGTCAGCTCGAACAAAGTCGCCGGGTTTGGCCCCCAGAGCCCCCAAAAGAGGCCCCAAAGTCAGGTCGATTTCAGCCCATCTAACATATGCGCCAAACTTTGTCAGAAGGAAGATGTATGACTATACAATACCAAAACACCAAAACTGACCAAATTTTCCATCAGGATTGGTTGTCAGACCGCCCCTAAAAATTGGGGCAAATTTTTCTCCTTAAGGCCCATAGACCAAATTTTGTCAGAAGGAAGAGTTGTGGGTGTACATTACACCAATATTAAAACTTACAAAAATTTCCATCGGGAAGGGGGTGTAACACGTCCCTGAAAAATACACCAAAGTGCCCCTAAACCTAGCTTTGCTGCCCAAAATGCTCTTGATATAATGAAAAAACATTTTTTGGCATTACAACCTTAATATCTCCAAATTGTCTCGTTCAATTTAGGTAAAATTTACATAGTACAATCTTGAGTATATTATAATTTTCTTGGGGTGCAATTTGGTGTCAAATGATCATTTCAATAATAATTTATTAAATTGTGAAAATTGTACTGCTTTCTCAAATGTAGTCCAATGATATTGTCAGGATTATGTAAACACATCCATTGTCCATCTGTGCCTGTTTGGCAAGGCATAATAGAGAGCTTGCAAAGTATTTGTGTAATTAACACATGAATGGTAGATTTCAACATGGCAGCCACATAGCCCAGATACTTAACAAGCTCCTCTATTATCTCATGTCAAACAGGTGCAGATGGACAATGGGTGTGTTTACATAATCCTGACAATATCATTTGACTACTTTTGAAAAAGAAATACAATTTCTACAATTTAATAAACTAGCGGCGCCCGTGGAAAATCCACGGGATTCGAGCGCAAAAAAATGTAGTGAAAAATTAGTTTCAAATTTTGGTTTATTAAACTTATATTGAATTCAGCCACCCGCCCCCGCTATCTACGCCCATGCCTTCAGCATATGAATATACTCGATTAATTCTTCAACGGATATATGTAGAATCTTCTCATACGGTAAGATGAATTTATCATCAAATTTTAACTGCAGTAATAATAATTTTAAAAAAAGATAAGTAAACTGTTTCCAATCTTGAAATAAGCAGCTCTGTAAGGCATTTACTGCCGGACTCCTCCCCTGGACTTCAGCCAGCCAACCCTTACAACAGCTCAGCCTCAGAGTGCTGGCGTTGCCGTGACAGAGTACCGGCTTTATATTGTAGAGAAGAATGCCATCAGTTTTTAACTAATTACGGAGAAAATAGGGACAAACAAAGTCCACAAATACTATACTGCAACTTTTTTGTTCTCAAGAATGTCACTCATGTCCAAAGTCAACCTTGGACATCTCCAAATAAGCTGCTCAGTTAGTCATTTACCCCTGGTCTTTCCGTGATCTCCTCCCCCGGAGTTCATATCACGCAGCCAAGGCTGCAGCGCTAATACTGCTCAGCTCACAGTGCAGCGCCGCCGTGATGGAGTCTAAAAAGAGAAGAATTCCATCAGTTGTTGACTAAATACAGAGAAAATAGGTCATAGGAAGTACGTAAATACAGTTTCTAACAGTTTTTTAGTTCTAAATAATATCACTCACGTCCAAAATCAACCTTAGAATGTACGTAGTACAGTGTCTTTGTAAGCTCGATCGGGAAACCATAGTCAACTATGTGTGTACAGTACATACAAATTGCATGCATGCGATATGCATCGTCGATCGCGTTGCATTGCATCGCAGTGCGTGGGTGCTGCTCCTATGGTGTACTGATCACAAAGTGTACGATCAAACAATTGAATACATACCTACACATACCACCGAGCTCTATATGGAGCCTGTGACACTATGGGACATACCCATGCCATAATTATTTTCTTACGGGGGTTCCCCCCGGTGAGAGTAAGATTAGCAAGATGGCTAATGCGAGTCGTCTAACACGGGTCGCACAATGCAAATTGATACTCATCGTGAACAACATTGTTCGTCACCTGCCATGCCGTGCCTGTGATGGGCCATATAAGGGAGGGTGCACGACTGACGACACCGCCGTCGTGCAAGGGATCCATGCGGAAAGCAGCCGTTCCTTCGGCCTGCCCGCCCCCCCAAATCACGACGAATGGGTCGGCGTGGCACGCGGAATACGGGAGACGCGGGCCGTGGAATTATGCCACCGATCCCGCATAACGGCGAGGGCGGACACGGCAGAGGAAAAATGTTTTTGCGACCACAAAAAACGGTTTTGAGTATTAATATATAGATTATTATTGAAATGATCATTTGACACAAAATTTCACCCCAAGAAAGATACAATACTCAAGATTGCACTAGGTAAATTTGACATGAATTGAACAAGACACTTTGGAGTTATTAAAGGTTCCCTTTTATGGAATTACAAAGGAACTTCAATTAGTAGACTTTTCTACTGTGAATCCAGATCTGTCAACCATTTTACCTGAATTCCATTCATTAATCTGTAAACTTGAAAATAAAAAAATAATTGGGAACGCCCCTAAAAATTTTGGAAAATCGGTCCAGCGATCGATGACGTCATGTGACGTCACACTCAGAATGCTTGACTCCACGCAAGCTGAAAGTGTGTGTGTAGGCTATTGAACTTCGTGTAGATCCTAGCTTCGACTTCGTGTAGATCCTAGCTTCGACTTCGTGCCATTACAGCCCTTCATTTTAGTTTTTTTAAATCCTATATCAACGAACGATAACATCTTCTTCAGACAGAAGAAATAAAAGAGGAATTAGGGGCACGGCCGTATTTGTTTGAACCAGACAAGTCGATTCTGATTATATGACAGAGATGTCCCTGATTTCAATAACGGAGAAGATATCGACAGGAGACTTGGGAATTATAACTAGTAATTCCTTTTGATAATTAGATTGCCGATTAAATTTTAATTTACGCATATCCACCAATTATGAATCTTGTTTGCGCTTGCAAAATGCCCCAGTCCTGATGAGGCTGAGCTGATAGCTGATCGAGGCAGTGAGCTCGACGTGCGCAGGTGTACACGCCGTGCCGTTCGGTCGTTCGCCTGCTGACCCTGCCTGGCTTGGGCTTGGGTAGGGTTTTACTGGTGCATGGGGTTGTAGCGTTTTGTTTCTAGTAAATTCTAACATTGATATCCAGAAAACCCTTAGCTCTCCTGTTACCTTGCATGTTTTCATTGTGCTGCTATGAATAATAAGTACCGGTAGACTAAGTTAGTGTAGGTACAGTGATAGTTGATCAATAGATATATGATCAATAGATACCGTAGATCAAGTTTGATTTAGGGGATGGCATCTTGCTTCAGGGACGGCCTCTTCTTGATGCCAAACGCCGCATGCAGCCCCGTACTATCGAGGAAGTCCTCCGCACAAATGTGCTTGGAACACATGCACGGACACTGCGGTCACTCGGCCCCTTCCAATTGACGCGAGTTAGTTTCACTTTTGAGGTCCATTTTCTTCTAATATTTGGGTCTTTGAGGAATAAATGTAGACTTACACCCTCCTTTGTGATGTTGCTGCAACCTGCAAAGACACAGCGTTGCGGCATACTTCGATTTAGAGGTGGTTTTCGAGGTGGTATATAACTGCAAGTTAGTTTGCACGGGTGATATATGCAAGATATTGTAAACAAGCACCGGCGATGTCGGTTTGTGACGTCACACGTCAATCATGCTCGAAGAACGAGAATTCGGGGTTTAAAAGGGGGCGGAGCTTAGCAGACTCGTTTAGGCCTGAATACGTGGGGAAAATATTATTTTAAAAATATTCAGATACGTATTCATTGCAAACGGATGTCATTTTTCAATTTAGATGAGTATTATGTACAAAATAAAAAGAATTAGAATTTCATAAAAGGGAACCTTTAAGGTTGTAAAGCCTAAAAATGTTTTTTCTCTACATCCAGAGCATTTTGGGCAGCAAAGCTAGGTTTAGGGGCACTTTGGTGTTTTTTCCAGGGGCGTGTTACACCCCCTTCCCAATGGAAATTTTTGTAAGTTTTTATATTTTTGTAATGTACACCAATAACTCTTCCTTCTGACAAAATTTGGTCCATGGGCCTTAAGGAGAAAAATTTGCCTTAATTTTTAGGGGCGGTCTGACATCCCATCCCGACGGAAAATTTTGTCAGTTTTGGTGTTTTGGTAAATGTATAGTCATACACCTTAATTTTGACAAAGTTTGGCGCATATGTTAGATGGGTTGAAATCGACCCGACTTTGGGGCCCCTTTCGGGGGCTCTGGGGGCCTAACCCGGCGGCTTTGTTCAAGCTGACAAGCTTTTTGTGAATGACATGGATAGTCTAAGGAACTTAAAGGGGTCAAATCTCATATGTAAAATGGGTTGACTATTTCGGGACAGGCTCCTAGACTATGGCTTAAGTTAAGCCAGGCTTAACTTAAGCCACTTTCAAGAATACGGCCATATTCTTTAAAAAAATTGATTTAGATCCTTACAACAATGTATTTTCTATGGTTTATGATTTTGTAATAATGAAAAAATCACCAAAACTTATGAAAAAATTTAAAAATTTTCAAGTGTCATTGTATAAAATTTTAAATCATTTGTTATTGCATGCATAGCGAAACATACTTTTCAATAATAAGACAGTAAAGAAGAGTAAAATAGCTTTAATTTGGTACCAAATTTGTACCCATATAACAAGTTTTGACAAAAATAATGATATTTTCCCAAAATTGATAAAAAATCAAAATGATCCACTGGCATTGGACTAGGTTTAGAAAACATTTTGACACTTTTGATGGCTAATAATTCAAAAGCTGTAACTCTTCTCAAACTGAGATTTTCACATTGTAAAGGTAAAGGATACAAAATTACTTGGATGAAGTTTTATGAAATTTCCTTCATCAATATTCTCACCTTAGTGTTCTGATTATCAAATTAGATTTTCTCTTTTTGAAAACTCAAGGCCACAAATTTGTGTGTATCAGTAATTAATTCAGAACACAGCAATACCATTGTACATCAAACCTGTCAATGCTGCCAAACTTTTGCTGTAGAGTGCCATTAATGATTCATGACTCTGGGTTATAAGAGATGCTCTTCAGCTGCAATGCACAATAGCAATTATCATTTCGGCAGCAGGTGGGTGTGTTGCTGGCTTCTTGGTGACCTTCGCTTATTTTTCTTTAGCCCCCACATATTTTTTCACTGGAAGGGACAATGATCTGATTAGATTTTGGGGTCACAAGGTCAAAGGCCAAAGGACACAGAGGTCATTGTATATATGAAAATCGCTTGTTCTCATGATAACTTAAGAACCATTTGGCGTATCAACTTCAGACTTTGCTCATGTTTGCATATGGGAAGGACAATAGTCTGATGAGATTTTGGGGTCATGAGGTCAAGGTCAAAGGTTACAGAGGTCATTGCATATATGAAAATGGCTTGTTCTCACAACTTAATCATTTTGCAAATCAACTTAAAACTTGGTTCAAGTATTTATGGGAGAGATCATTATTTAATTAGATTTTGGTTTCACGAGGTCAAAGGTCTAAGGTTACATAGGTCATTGTATATATAAAAATGGATTGTTCTTGTTATAACTTAACCATTTGGCGAATCAATTTCAAAATTGGCTCATGTTTGCATGTGGGAGTGATAATGATCTGAGTTGATTTTGTGGTCACGAGGTCAAGGATCAAAGGTCACAGAGGTTATTATATACCTGGAAATAGATGGTTCTCACAATAACTCAAAGATTTAATGGATCAACTTCAAACTTTGAAGGCAATGGCCTCTGCAGTCATTTCAGATATTTTTTGCAGTTAAACAATAGTATTTAAGCTAATTTCTTTAGAGTGCTAAAATAGTGAAATTTAAGCCAATTTTTTGAAGTGTCTAACCAATTTTTACATGGCCAAGTTTATGTTCAAATTAAATGCAAGACTTTGTAACCAATGTACTACAATTAAAAATAGCAAGTCAAATGGACATGTTAAACATTATGTAAAATATTCTTGGTCCATCAGTTTATCGGTGCACCGGTGTTCGACCGGAGCAAAGACGTTGATCCCCGGTTTACAAAATAACGGATATGACTCGGGCCTAGTCATAATCAGGGATGCCACTTTTCCGACTTTTGTCGGATTTCCGACTTTTTCCGACGTCCATCGAACTTCCGACTTTTTCGGCTAAGACTCTCTTTCCGTCTCTCACTCCTTCCGCCTCTCGATATACCTGCCAACTGATCATTTTCTTTCCTTGTCTTTCTCTTGCGATGTCTCTCTTTCACCTCATTCCGTACGTGTCGCGCTGCACATGTAATGCATACTGTATCTCTGTGTGTGTAATTAAGCATGTGATGCTTGATCGCGTGGAATCAGAGCTCAGGCGATGTTGTCTCCGTGGTATTTTACAACTATTTTCCAACTATTGACAAAAAATCCGGGGGAAAAATATTATCATCATGGAATATTACAAGGAAAGGAAGAAAACGAACAGTTTAGCCCGTGTTTGCAGCAAAGTGGAGTTAATGCATCATCAAGACATCAAACGATGGAAGTCCCACATGTGGAAATTTGTGTAGTCTACTGTTAAGTTTGGGGAGGTTGCGTCGCACTGGAGAGTCTATCGATGAAATCTATCTCTAACAAGGGGAGCTGACGGACGAATGTCAATTCGAAAAAGCTCTAGCTTCAAGGGGGCTTCGAGCTTCGCCCTCTTGCACCCCCACCATGGCGCTGCTCGAAGCCACAATTGGGGGCTCCTCCCCCATACCCCTGATACTTTCCTACTTTTTTGAGCAATCGTAGTGGCATCCCTGCATAATCCAATTTAGCGATGTACCCCTGTAATATTTGAAACCCCAGATAAAATTGTGAATCCACCACTTAATAGACCTACCTGCAGACATTATGGATGGTCAGTGCAGGCCCTATCACACCCCCTCCCCTCCCTCTACTCCAACCAGTGGCGTATAAAAAGATTCCAAATTCTGTGGGGGTGATTTCATTTTTTCTACCATGATAATAAAATTAATTGATACATTGACATATCCCCCATTCCCCATTCCCCACCCCCCCCCCCTCAGCTATTTACGCCCATGACTCCAGTGATTTCGTGTTTTTTTTCTACATTGAAAATGATATTAATTGATGCATTCACATATCTCCCCATCCCCCCCCCCCTGATGCCCATGACTCCAGCATCTGATTAGACTCTATTAATTCTTCAACCCCCTAGTACATTTTGCACTTGAAACTGAAAGAGTGAAATTTGTGGCCAACTTTCATAAGCACATGTATTATAAACGAATTAAGCTTGATCTAGATCTAGTTATAGTCTGCATCTATACAGAAAACCAGCACATCAATGATGTGGTGCGCATCCGGCATCCGGCAAAGAGATTCACGCAAATTTTAATTTTACTTGAGTTGACACTGTAATTTGTTACATACAAAGTGCCTATTAGAAATATGGTTAAATGTTATGTAAAATGAGATAGTGACCTGTAGATATAAATAAAAGTAAGACAATTCATAATTCAATTTGTGACTTGAGTTGAAGTTGCATATTGACTGCTTTTTTTTTATACATATTTTTTTTTAATCACAAAAATGTATTGTATTAATGACCATCCATACTTCACACAAGAATAATCTATGGACAGCTGCTGATCTTTTTTTTTTACAATTTTTTTTTTTTTTTTTAAACAAAATATTTTTACATCTTTTGGGTATACAGTAGATGAGTTCTTTACTAATAAATGAGACTTAATGAAGTTGTGATACAATGAAGTTGTGAATAATATGAAGGGTGCCATGGAACAGTTCAAACAACATAGAAGTTCTGTGTATGTTGATCTACAAAATGAAACAAGAAAATCAAAATCAGTAAATAAAGGAAGGAGAAGAAGTATTTTTAGTGATTTTTGAATAAATTTGCATAAATTAGCATTAATAATGTTAGACACAAACTTTCAAAATTCTGTGTAGAATTTCTGTGTAGTTAATGTAGCTCGACCAGATGAAACAAAAAAAAATCAAAATCGGTCAACAAATGAAGGAGAAGAGGCAGTTTTTGTGATTTTGAATAAAATTAGCATAAATTAGCATAAATAATATTTGAGACAAACTTTCACAATTCTTTGTAAAAGTTCTGTGTACCTCATAAACCTCTACCAGATGAAAAAAAAAAAATCTGAAATGGTCAACAAATGAAGGAGAAAAAGCATTTTTTGTGATTTTCGAATAAAATTTGCATAAATTAGCATAAATAATGTTTGGGACAAAATTTCAAAATTCTGTGTAAATTTTCTATGTAGCTCATGTAGCTCAACCAGATGAAACAAAAAAAAATCAGGTCAACAAATGTAGAAGAAGCATTTTTTGTGATTTTCGAATAAAATTTGCATAAATTAGCATAAATAATGTTTGGGGCAAAATTTCAAAAGTCTGCGTAGTTCTATGTAGCTCATGGAGCTCTACCAAATGAACCACAAAAAAAATCGAAATTGGTGAACAAATGTAGGAGAAGAAGCATTTTTTGTGATTTTGAATAAATTTGCATAAATTAGCATATTTAATGAATTTCGAAATTTTGTGTAGAAGTTTTGAATCCCCCACCTAGTGCTATCGTATAAAGCAAACGGAATTGAAATCGGATGAGAAATGACAAAGAAGAAGCATTTTGTTATTGTGGACGGACAACGGACACCACGCCACGGCATAAGCTCACCTGGCCCATTCAGGCCGGATGAGCTAAAAACGTCTAGTTTGGGTTTTAAAACATATTTTTACTTTAGACTCTCTTCTCGCTGAGCATCACCTGAAACAATTTTTTTGCAAGAAACAAAAGAGATGTAGAATCTACTCAAACGGTTCATTGCCACTTGGTCTACAGCCAGTTGGTGTTATAGCTAATTGGTCTAACATTGTTCGGTCTAATAACCAATTGGTCTAATCATCAGTTCGTCCAATTACCATTTCGTCTAATTGTCATTTCGTCTAATTACCATTTGGTCTAAACCATTTGGTGTAATAACCATTTGGTCCATTATCAATTGGTCTAATTGCCATTTCGTCCAATCATCGAATGGTTTAAACCCAATTGGTGTATACCCATTTGGTCTACACATCATTTGGTCCATTTGTCAGTCTGACCTCGGGCTGTCATCATTTAGTTTACACCCATTTAGTCTAATAATCATTTGGTCTAATTGTCATTTAGTCTAATTGTCATTTGGTCTAATAGCTGTCTGGTCTGATTACCATTTGGTCTAATCATCGTTTCGTCTAATGACCAACTGGGCTAATTTCTTGTTTCCCCCCTACACTACTACTCTAAGTGGCTTTGACTAAACAGGTCTCGGTTTGGCGCACTGGCCGAAATTAATTTTTGAAGTTTTTTGCAGTAATTGTATGTTAAGTATTTTTTTGGGGGGGGGTGTAAAAAAAGAGCGATAATGTGACCTGATGGAGCATATGGCAGGAATTAATTGCATGTGCTTAATTAATCATCTAGTGAATAAATTGATTGATTAATTAATCAATCAATTAATATTTTAGTGAATTTTCAATTGTTTTCTTGCACTTTGCTTTTGTTAGTCATTATGTTTTCGGGTTGTCCGTCCGTCCGTCCGTCCCGCTTTCTCGTTCTAGCGATAACTCAAGAACCACATGAGGTATGAACTTCAAACGTGGTGCTAGTATGTATCACCATAGGAAGACGATCTGATTAGATTTTGGGATACGTAGGTCAAAGGTCAAGGTCACAGGCCAATTTCTGAAATTTCAGGTGTTAGCCTTGTTAACGGAATATCTCAAGAACCATTTGAGGTATGAACTTCAAACTTAGTATTATATATTGGTTCATGGAACATATTTCAGCAAAAATATCACGTACAGTGAAATCTGTCTATAAAGACCGCTCAAGACAGACAAGAAAAGCTGTCTTTATGAGCAGGTAGTCTTTACGTCCAGGTTCCTTAATAATACGTGATTTAATGAGAAACAGTTTTAAAGGGAAACAAAAATTGTGGTCTGTATAGACAGGTAGTCTTTCTATACAGGTGGTCACTAAAGTAGGTTGGACTGTATATGGTACTGTGATTCCCCATATGAATGCAAAAATTCCCCCCCCCCCCCCGCCCCGATTTTTTTCTTTTTCAAGCTAATAAATGTCACAAAAACCTAATGATTTTGCTATGGCTCTAATGGGAGCCAGCCTGTAAAAGACATCCATTACAGGTGTTTACAGAAGATGAATACTTATTTTCTTATTTATTAGGTGGTCTGTCGGTATCGACAGATCACCTTTTAATTTCGTCAGAATTTTCTTTCATTATTTATTTATTTATTTTTATTCCTTCCGTACACTTTTTTGTGTAGACGATTACGGAAAATCAACAAAGTCAATTTTCATCAAATTTTCATCAGTTATCAGGCTCTATGAGATCAAGGTCCCGTAACTTTTTCAAGGTCATTGGGTCATCGTGACGTCATCCAGGCGCCATTTTGTGAATTCACATTATCGATCATATCTTCATAACATGTTGTCAAAATTGAACCATATTTGATACATATAAACTTCAGGTCAAGGGTCAACAGAAAATGTCATCAAAATTTGCGCTCACGTCATGACGCGCACGTACGCGTGCGTCAAAATCACTTTTTAATCAAAGGAGAGTACGGTTCAGGACATTTTAAGCATTTCAAAATTTTCCGTACGTGCGCGTCCACGCGCACGTTATGCGCGTGCGCAGCGTGTACAGAACGTAAAAATGCCGTTTTTTCGCATAGTTTGTCTTCCTGACACTATTCTTGACAATTTCCAACCATTTACAGTCATTCTCGACGTTCCATAAGGCCACACACGTGCGTCAAACTTTAAAATCCGCGCGCGCGTCAATGGGCAAAATAATGTAAAAAGTGGTAAAAACATGCCTGTCTTCAATCCGCCATAGCTCGTCAGGAAGCCTGGACACCCCCCATTTTTTTTACATTTTCTGAAAGCCTATGAGTTGTAGATTGTAATTCATGAAAAAAATTTGGGGGTCAATCGATCGGAACGTAGTCATATTTGCATATGAACTCAAAAATTCGATTTTGAAAAAATGACGTCATCAAATTTATATGAATTTGACTCTAACTCCTTTAATATTGGTTGTTTTTCGCTGAAATTTGGATATGTTGTAGCTGAGACGATTCTCTACAAGATCAGTAATCACCATTTTTCATTTTGGCAAAGGTATCATGGCGTATTTTTGCGATAAAAGGAGGCATGTCAATTTTTCACATTTTACGTGTATTGTCTATGGGAGATGACTTTTTCTCAAATCTTGATTCTACATTCCCGTCTTCTTTGAGCAGTATCTCTGTAATTTCTGCTCGATTTTCTTCCAAATTTTAGTATGATATAGCTGATACTATAAGCTTTCACAAGTGTGCCCTCCAATTTTTGATCAGATGTCGGGATCATGCCTATTTTTTAACTACAAAATGTGATTTCAGAATCCCGTATTTCGTTCACGTGTTATCTCTATTAGAAATATTTTGGTCCATTGGTAAAGCACTTGCCTCCCATTCCGGCGACCCCGGTTTGACTCCCGGTGGGTCCATTTTTTTTTTTTTTTTTTTTTCTTCACTTTTTTTTTTTTTTTCTTCACTTTTTTTTTTTTTTTCTTCACTTTTTTTTTTTTTTTTGCCTTTCATTTTACCATCTTCTTCGACTATTATAACATATACCATCATAAACAATGTAATAAACTGCCTAATTTTGCGTGTTATGTCTATTGGAAATTAGTGTGCAGTAGTTTGTGTACAATCTCATTCCCTGTCGTGTATTAAAGCTAAGGGGATAATCTCCCACATGTCCTGCAATATCAAATCGTCCAGTTCGTTATCCCAATTTCTCCAAATCGGCTCAGTCAATTTTCTTCATATTTTCATCAGTCATCAGTCCTAATAAGGTCAAGTTCCCACATCTTTTTTAAGGTCATCAGGTTATTGTGACGTCATCCAGGCGCCATTTTGTGAAAATCAACTTATGGTCATATGTTCATAACGAAATGTCATTTCTCTTTCATATTTGGCATGGTTAAGGTCACTGTCATTCCAGTCAAGGTCATTTCGTTAAACGCGCACGTACGCGTACGTCCGCGCGCAAAATTTAGAAATGATCCAAATCCTCCCAAATTCATTTTGCAGACGTTTCATGCTATTTCAAGCACTTTTCGAAAAATCGCCCATAAAAGTGAACCTGAAGGGGCGCTATGCCACTTAGGTTATCGTGGTTATTGTCATCATTATTGTCATTATGATCGTCGTTATCAATATATCATTATCGTCATTGTCATCCACTTATATGACCATCTTATCATCATTGTCGTCAATATTATGATTATAATCTTGCAGAAATATTATCACATCTGACAAAGCAATTTGCCACAGTGACAGACAGACCACCTAATTCGTCTTCAGTGACGAATTAAATTTCTAGTTTATTAATATTATTGCTAATATTGTTCCTGATATTTTTGGTCATCAGCAACGTATAAAAGTTTTAGATTCAACATTAATACCGAAGCTTGATCAATATTCTTATTAAAATACAAGTTGTGCTTGAAAATTATAAACATTGGAGGTCAGATGTGGTATCAAACCACAAGAGCCATGTTTGGACTATATTTTGTAAGAATGCTTTGAATTAGTTGTAATGTTTGAGACAGAGATTCTTTGTAGTTCAGGATCATACACAGCCAATAATTTTTTTTTAAATTGTGTAATCACATAACATAAGAAGAAACCTTTTTAATAGACACTATACATGTATAATTTTAGATCTCATAATTGAATTGGTTGCATCAACCCTGAAACAGTTTTTTATGGGGAAGGGAGTCAGAAAGTTATAATAAATACACTAGTCGTGTTGGGCAATCCCTCAACTAACAGGACATAATTAGGCTCTATGGGCTTTATACACTCAACTGTTGCCATTAGGGCCTTTGTCCAGAAAGCCAACATTGTTCTTAAAGTGATAGAGACATTACTGAAAAAGTAAACTATGGTATGAGAAAGATTTAGACAATGATCTGCTTTCATGATTTGGTTTTCACCCTCTTAAACAGAACTATTGAAAAATATGAGATGTTATAAAGAGTACAGGTATGTGATGTAAACCAAATGAGAAATGTTACTTCCTATATATGATATTATTTGATAAATCACACATAATCCTATTTCTATATTACCTCTATGTTTGAAACAAAATATATGACTTTGAGCTGTAAAGTAAATTAAAATACTAAATATTGATGTTGATTTCGGTCCAACTACATGACTTTAACGTAAAGGGTTATATTGTGAAAGCTTACATCACATTCTTCTCAACATGTTCATTTTGGTCTGTAGCATATATTGTATATGTACAGTTGTACACTACATGAATGCATGCACTTGTACATTGTGTATACACTACAATGCAGGCATCCACTTTTGACATAGATTCCACTTAAAAACTAAGTTTTTCAAGCTAAGTTTTGTTTAATAGTGGAATAAAATCAATTTAAAACAAAAAGTAGAAAGCAAGAAGTACGTATGCACGATTTTAGATAGGAATACATGCAGTTTTTAAGTTAATGTCCGTCCGTGATGCTCAAAATGTCCGTCCGTGACGCCCAAATGTCCGTCCGTGACAAAAAGTTTTTGGACCTCCTTCAAAAGTTAAGCTTGCTTTAAAATTCTATGTATGTGACTGGGAAGTCAATTTACTTGACTAACATTTGCAGTCAAAAAAAATTTGTCAGTGATAGTTTGTTTAGATAGAAAAGACAAAAGATTACCAATAAGTCAAGAAACCCATTTCTATCTTGTCCGTCCGTGACATGGAATATTTAAATGGATTCTATTTTTAGTAGGTAACCATGGCAACCAAATTTTATCATCATTTAGTACCTTCAGTGGTACCCTTCACAATGAAACGTAAAACAGCTCAACACATCTCATAACTTATTTTTTACAGGCCTTCAAACTTTCAAAATTTGTCAAATGTCCGTCCGTTTGTCAGGCTCCTCTCCCTTTCTCCTTCTTCCTTTAACTTTTATTTTACCATCTCCAACTATTATCACATATAATCACAGACAAGGTAATAAAGTGCCTTATTTTGCGTGTTATGTCTATTGGAAAGTAGTGTGCAGTAGTTTGTGTACAATCTGATTCCCTGTCGTGTATTAAAGCTACGGGGTTTATCTTCCACTTGTCCTGCAATATCAAATCGTCCAATTTGTTATCACGATTTCTCGACATCGGTGTAGTCAATTTTCTTCAAATTGTCGTCAGTCATCAGTCCTAATAAGGTCAAGTTCCCACATCTTTTTCAAGGTCATGAGGTTATCGTGACGTCATCCAGGCGCCATTTTGTGAAAATCAACTTATGGTCATATGTTCATAACGAAATGTCATTTTTTGTCTCGCCTGCGTAAGCAAAAAGCGAGACATAGGCGCCGCATTTCCGACGGCAGCGACGGCGTCAACAATTTTGGAAATGCTCTCATTTCAAAAGTATACGTCCGATTTTCATGAAACTGGAACACAAGTGTTGTAGAGTATCACAGATAATGTGGAACAAATTTCAGGTCAAAAGTCAAGGTCAAAGGTCAATAAAGGTCAATTGGTCATCATAGGGATTTGCTGCCCCTGTTGTACCGTGTTGTGTGTCACAATCTCCATTGGTCCAGCGAAACAAAATGGCAGCACCCTGTCTCTGAAGAATCTGACGAATATTGCTAAGTATTCGGAGTTATTAACCATGATTTTAGGCCCGATATTTTTTCACTGCATAACAAATCACAAGAATAGTGTAAGTTTTATGAGTTTATTCTGGAAAAATGAAAAATGTTGAGGTGAAAGGGGTTTTCCGCGACTCTCCGTTCCATATTGCATTTTCCGTTTCAAATGGTCATTTCCTTGAATTCCGTCCATTTTCCGTGATCGCAGAAAATCAGTGTTCCTACATAAGCTTGTGGTTGTGGCTTCTCAGAAATTGTTTTCTGTGCTGCTGGTTGATCTTTCCCAGTGTTTGGTGGGAGTTCTTCAGTTCTCTTGAGGTCAACTCTGTTTCTTCTGAGAAGTAATCTTGAGTCGGTCTCGACCTCGTAGGATCTCTCATCCAGTCATCTCCGTACCACTGCTCTTTGCCATACTGAGCTTCCTAATTTGCACGGCCTGAGACGTACAATATCTCCTCCTCCTAGGGTCGGCAGGTCTTTAGCATGTTGGTTGTAGTTTTCAGACTGCTTGGATTGTAGGGTTTTCAGTCTTTTTCTGTCTTCACTGAGAATCTCTACACCTCGTGGTTTCAGGAGACTGGATGTAGTGGGCAGTAGTGTTCTCGTTCTCCTTCCATGCAGCCTCTGCGCTGGGCTACTGTCAACACCTTGGTTTGGAGTGTTTCGGAGTTCTAGCATTGCTAGGTAGGCGTCACCTTTAGACTGCATTGTTTTCTTGAGCAGTCTCTTTGCAGCCTTGACTGCAGCTTCCACTTTCCCATTTGCCTGGCTGTGTCTTGGGAAGATTGTGACGTGATCAAACTGCCATCTCTTAGAGAACTTTGCGAAATCTTCGGACAAGTACTGTGGTCCATTGTTGCTAATTAAAGTGCTAATTAAAGTTCCCGATTACTGTCCAACTCCTTAGGTCATACAGTCTGTCAATTTCCCAGAAGTTGGAAAGGTATTCGACAGTGACAAGGTAGTATTTCTTGTTAAGTTCAAATAGGTCAGTACCCACTTTTTCCCATGGCCGGTCTGGGATGTCGTGTGGCATGAGGGTTTCCTTCTGGTTCTGCTGCTTGTGCATTCTGCAGGCTTCACATGTCTGGATAAATTGCTCGACATTCATGTTCATCCCAGGCCAATAGATGAGTTCTCTGGCCCGTCTAAGAGTCCCTTCAATTCCAAGGTGAGAAGTGTGAAGAGTTTCCTTCATTTCCTTGCGGAGGGTTATGGGGATGACTACTCTTTCTCCCCTGAATACTAGTCCATCTTGCACGCTTAGCTCATCTCGGATATTGAAATATGGCATAGCCTCTTCGGGTACTTCTGCTTTGCGTTCCGGCCAACCATTGTAGATTACCTTCTTGACAGTCTGTAGAACCTCATCATTGTTAGTATGAGATTGCAGTTGTTTAACCCTCTCCTCTCCCATGCTAAGGGTTTCAACAACGTTCACATCACCAAATTCAGTGGCTCCTACAGTTGTGGGTAGGTAAGCTCTTGACAGCATTTCAGCCAGATGCATTTCCTGTCACTTCATCCAGGTGATGTAGATGTCGTAGTGTAACATCCTCATTAACATTCCTTGCAGGCGTCTCGGTGCCTTGTGGAGAGGTTTCTTGACAATGGCCTGTAGAGGTTTATGGTCACTCTCGACTATGACCCTTTGTCCAAAGGTGTATTGGTGGAATCATTCGAGAGCAAAACATATGGCAAGTGCCTCTTTCTCGATCTGGGCGTACCTCTGTTCGGTTGCTGTTAGAGCCCTGCTAATGTAGGAGAGCGGTTGTCCCTTCTGGAGGAGTACTGCTCCAAGCCCTGATTTGCTTGCATCACACTGGATGGTCAGTGGTTGGTCTGGTGAGTAATACGCTAGGACACGTGCCCTGGTCAAAGATTCCTTCACTCTTGACAGTGCCCTCTCGTGCTCTAATGTCCATTCCCAATTGACGTTGTTATGGGTAAGTTCTCAACGGCTCAAACATATCAGACAGCATAGGTAGAAACCTTGCGAGGTAGTTGATGCTGCCTTGTAGGCGTTGCACTTCCGTGGGATTAGAGGGGTTTGGCATCTCTAGAATGGCTTTGACCTTATCAGGGTCTACTTTCAGTCCCTTGTCTGTCACTATGTGTCCCAGAAATGGAATGCTTGTAGCCTTCAGCACCGACTTCTTCTGGTTAAGTTTGATGCCTTTATCCCTGCATCTCTGGAACAGAGCTTCTAGCTTACAATCATGGTCCTTCTCTGCCTGCTCTCCAAACAGGATAATGTCGTCATCAACACATTCAATTCCATCAAAGCCATCCAAAGCCTGTTGTAGCTTCTTTTGGAATATTTCTGCTGACACATTGAGACGAAAAGGTAGCCTTTTCGACCTATATCCCCTGAACGGGGTGTTCATTGTCGTAAGGTAGCTGCTCTTATCATCAAGCTCACAGTGGAGGTAGCCTGATCTCAGATCAAACTTGGAAAATACCTTGGCCTTTGACAGCTCCGGGAGAATATCTTCCATGACTGGTAATCTGTGGATCTCCCTTTGCAAGGCTTTGTTGAGAGGTCTTGGGTCAATGCAAAACCTCAATTCCTTCTTGTCTTTCTTCTCAGTAACAACAAGTCTGCTACACCCAGGCCTGTGAAATCTTTTTATTATTCTGCCTGATTTCAATTTCCGCTTTTTTCCTGTGTGCTATTTCCACTATTTTATCGGTTGTTCATCACGGGCGTTGCGCACGGTGCATTCGAATGAAGGCAAGTCGGGACTTGCATTCAACTTTGTACATGAAGTCAATGCATCGGGGTAACTTCATCCCTGGTCACCAACTTGACCCTGCCAGGTAGTTTTCCAGGAGTTTGCTCATCAAATATGTCACTGAAACTCTCTAAGATGTCTTCAGGACCAACAACACAGATCTGGTTGAAGTTCTCATAATGTACAGTTATGAATTTCATCTGCTGTGCAGCTTGACTGCTCAGGAGTGGTACCAAGTCCTCCTTGACAACGATGAAGTTTACTTTGTACTTCTTGTTGTTCTTAGTGTTGCGCACCAGGACCTTAGCCCGACCTTCTGCTTAAAGATGAGAACGGTTGTACATCTTCAGCATGATGTTCTCTTTGGATATGTCTTCTGCGCTTGGGACAAGGCTCTTCGGAATAACATTCACACTAGCCCAAGTCAATCTGGAAGTTAACTGGCCTGTTCTCGATCAACATCTCCGCGAACAGTCCTTTAGATGGTTTGGTACCTGTAGCGTACACTTCTATCTCTATGTAGTTGACAGACTCTGTTTCGGACTCTGACTGGTTCTCTGCTGGATCCTCAGACTCTACGTTATGGATCTTCTTTTGCTTTGAGCCCTTCTTACAGCATACGGCAAAGTGGTTTTCTTTCCCACATTTCTTGCATGTCTTCCCATAGGCGGGGCACATAAGCTTCGATGCTTTCACCTGGTTTCTGGTCCCGCTTGTTGAATATGAATCTCTCATATATTTCATTGGTCTGTTTGATGATGACAGAATTCATCTTCTGGATAATGACATCAACTTTCTTGTCATCTCCATCTCCCTCAAAAGTAATTGCATTAAAGATCTTCAGACCTTCAGGACCTACTGTATGGAGAAATAAAGCTCTCTGATACTCACTGTCCTTTTGCTTTAACTTTGTGAAAACCTCATAATTGTCATACATTTGTTTAAACATCTTCCACTCTTCCACCCTATCTTCTTTAAGTCTTAGGGGTGGTGGTGGTGCTACATGAAAAGGAAGTTGAGCTTCAGCTGCATTAGAGTTGAGCTACATTAAAGATCTTCAGACCTTTAGGACCTACTGTATGGAGAAATAAAGCTCTCTGATACTCACTGTCCTTTTGCTTTAACTTTGTGATAATTTCATAATTGTCATACATTTGTTTAAACATCTTCCACTCCTCCACCCTATCTTCTTTAAGTCTTAGGGGTGGTGGTGGTGCTACATGAAAAGGAAGTTGAGCTTCAGCCATGTTTGTATTTTGTGTACAATCCAATTTATTACATGTCATGTCACAATTAACCAATTACTCACTTGTACGTGCTACTAAAACTTAATGGCGTGATGTTAAACTGAACCAGGTTCTGCTCTAGACGAAGAGTACCATGCATGCAAAGTAACTGCACCAGATATAATGCACTGCATTTAAAATCAGCACATAAACAGAAAGAGTACACATGTATACTATAGCAAACAGTTTGGTACACACAATGTCCATACAACTCTTGAACTAAGACTATGCAGTTTTGTACTAGGTGTTACAAAAAACATTTCCCACTTTTGATCCTTAAAAGTTCGAAAACTATATATCAGATAACACTGTCATTGATATGAGTAATAGCTGAATAGTGTACAATTTAGTTGGAGGTGATTTGAATATGAAAGCATAAATAAGTTTCATTAAATCCATGATTAATTTTAAAGTTAGGTTCCAGATTTTGGTCAAATTTTAACCCTCTGTACAAAACTTGAACTTTACACAGGAACCAATGATGTGTATGTGAGTGTGTGCTTACAATGTCCCTGAACAGTGGACGTGAATACCACCTTTTCAGAGCTCTGCTGACCAGGCTTCTGGTCTCTTGCTCCAAGGCACATGAATGCTTTATTAATAATTCATGATGGATTGCCCTGGGCACTGCTAGTCTGAATTCATGGTAAAGGGTAAAATGCATGCACATGAAAATAGTAAGCACGTGTTTCCATGTGCTTGCATACACTACATTTCATTCCAGCTAACAATCATTTTCCTCATTATTATCATCATCATCATCACTGTCACTATCATCATCATCATCATTATTAGCAGCAGCAGCAGCATTATCATCATAATCATCATCACCATCATAATCATCATCATCATTGTTATCATTACAATCGTTATCATCATCATAATCATCACTATCATTGTCATCACCATTATCACTATCATTGTCATCATCATTATCATCACTGTCATTGTCATCATTATCATCATCACTATCATCTTCGTCGTCATCATCATCATCATCATCAAGGACAACCTCAATATTCCTATCCTTTGAATGACTTAAATCACTTCGCATTACTTTGATTGCTTCAAAATCCATTAAAATGACATCTCAGTGAAATGGCTTTACACAGTTAATGCCAGAGGATGAATAAAGACTAGCTGTGATAGTGGAATTCCTCATGAATAAATGATAAAGCATTCAAACCCTGGCCATTGTCCAGGACCATTGTCTGGGTGTTAACCACACACTCCCATACATGTACACACCAATTGACCCCTGTGCAAAGTTAAAGTTTTTTACAGAGGGTTGAAAATAGAGAAAAATCTGAACCCTAACTTAAAGGGAAATCCAACCATTATACAAGTTGCTTTGAAAGAAAGAGGAAAAATCAAAGAAGTAGATTGGTGAAAGTTTGAACGAAATCGGACAAGCAATAAGGAAGTTATGAATTTTTGAAAGTTGTAATCACTATGCATATGGGAATTTCAAATTGGCCGAATAGGTAATGTCACTGTGATGTAGCTGTGGACAACTCCCCCATTTGCTCTAACAACCAAAATGACTGAAATGTCACTTTTTTTTTTAAATGCATTACTCAGTAGGATCTTTTCATTCATGAGGACCTATAACAATATGCTATCTCCAATATATTTTGAGTACTGCCCCGAGGGTAAAAGCGCCTCGAAGAAAACCGCAAATTAATGATATTTTTGTGTACGACAAATGGGAGAGTTGTCCACAGAAATGTCACAATTGACTAACCAAATTGCCAATTTGAGATTCGCATAGATGTAGTGATCTCATTTTCAAACATCCATAACTTTCTTTCACCATCCTGTTTTTCTTATTTTTCTGCTTTCACACAAATTATCTTATTATCAAGGTTGGATTGCCCTTTAAAAATTAATCTTTAATTTAATGAAACTGATTTATGCTTTCATTTTTAAATTACCTCTAACAAAATTGTACACTATTCAGCTATTGCTCATATCAGTGTCAGTGTTATCTGATATATAGTTTTTGAACTATTAAGGATCAAAAGTGGGAAATGTTTTTTGTAACACCTAGTATCAATAGGTCACATTACAGAGGTCTGCTAAAATAATGACAAGAACCATGCTGCCTAGACCACGTAAAATAACTAATGTGTCATGAATTTAGATACCATCATTCACATGTCACAAGCGAAATGCTTGAGATTCTTCTACATACAATAACTGAATACACATGAGACCTCCTCATGAACTCTAAAAGTTTAAATCTATTCTGACTTCTATATGACTAACTTCTAACAGGAAACGATGGTCAAACTAGATCTAGGTCTCATAAATCTGTAATTGTCAAACGGGTACTATGGAATCCCAAATAGGTTGAATATATTGTACAAGTATATATCTCTAAGTTAAACCTATACAGTTCAGAGCAACAGGGATATTGCATATCAACAATAATCGAAACAATTCCGCACTTGACCCTTACAGTGAGCTCACTCTCAGGATAGCTGATTACTGTCCAGTCCAGTACAATTAGCTGTTAATCTCTTCAAAGTAGACTGCAGCTAGTCTCCTGAATATCAGTTCCAAAGTACATATGGACCCATCGCTAAAGCTCGGATTCTAGGCCTTGATCAATCATCAAGTCCCTTTTCCTTGTGAAGATAAAACACCTGGATACACCTCGTAGTGTAGATCTGCTAATGGAGTCCAAGGTCCGATGGTCTGCACATCAAGAAACTCACTGTCGACGTTACTTGGGCCAGTTTCAAAATTGTCGTAATCATGTCGGACGGAATTTGATAGCAAATGTGGCAGTCATTTTTGTTCCAAAGGTAGTGGGCTTGGAGTCTTCTACATAGATATTGAGAGCATACATGCTTTTTAGAATATAAGAGTATTTCCCAAAATATTTTTTCTAAATTTCTCCCAGGCTGCAAAAATTGACCATGTCGGACGGAATCGATAGAATTGAGGAGACCAGACTTTTTGTATTCAACTTGGTATTCTATCGAAAGTTTTACTGATAAGTTAAAAATTCACAGTCAAATGAACAGACAACCAATCATAGTATTTAATTCACAGAAAGTTCTTATCAAAACAATGTTGTCATGGAAACAGGAATTTCTCAAAATGACGTCATGTTGGACGGAACACACATGTCGGACGGAATGAAAAATGTTACTATTTTGGCAACTTGCAAAAATCATTAATTCTTTAGCTTTGATAGAAAGGTCATGATAGGTATTAATGTTATTGATAATTAAAAAGAGTTCACCTCTATTCATAAATTTGTTATCCATGGAAACATTGAAAAAATTCCGTCCGACATGTTAGGTTCCGTCTGACATGACCAAGCATTAATATAGCATAAAATAGCATAAAAGCAGCAAAAGTTAATTGTTCATTGTGAATTATGCTTTGTTGCACAAAAGAAAAAAGTACTATGTGAATCTTAAAGGTTAATAATTTGCTAAATTTATAGTGAATTGGTTGGTATGGCAGTTAATTTAGTGATTTAAAACAAATGAGAAATGTATAGGAGATTACATGAAAAATTGTATGGATGGTGAAAAGTTACAAAATTTTCCATTTTGCATTTTCATTCTGATGGCAATGAAATTATTTTACAAAATTAGTTATTAAATTACAAAATTTTCCATTCCATTTTGCATTGTCATTCTGGCAATGAAATTATTTCTCAATTTTACAAGACAACAATGAAAACTGGTGCACACTGTGCAGTGTACATGTGTCTAATACATATAAAAACTGGCAAAAAATGTTTCAACTCTCACTATCATTAAGATAACGTACAACAAAACTGGTATTGAATTAATCAGAGAGAATTACATGTACTCTACCAAATCAATTCTTCTTCAACCATATTATTTACTATTTTAAACAACATTTGAACAATTAAAAAGAGTTGTGTTTTAATGACACACAATATTACTGTAAAAGTGTCCCCATGAAAGGTACATGTATGTTTATTCTTTTTGAAAATTTGAAGTGAAATGAATTAACTGTAAAGTGATCAATCATTCATTATTTTTTTCAATTTTGGCCTCTAATATTGCTCTTAACTAAAATATGCTCGCAATATTAGTCCTAATTGTAAACAAGAGGCTTAATGTCATTTCAAACTGATCAACCATTGCATGACATGTCCTTGTGAACAATAAGCATCTATCTAAATTTTGAAACATTTTAGGCTTTTGTAGGCATTTAATTTGAAGCTAAAATTAGTGCAAAATTAGTGGAAAACCCGTGTCAATGTTATTATTACATAATTCACAAACTGATATTTACATGTACATTCTAGCTAGAAATACATGTCTATACAATGTTGTCTCTCAAGGCAGTCATATACTGATTATCTACCAGTCGTAAAATATTTTGAACAAGAATTACAATGCTTAACAGGCCATTGGGTAATTTCACGGTAAAATGTTCCATAGCATAATTTCTTTAACACAGAATTTCCAAAATTTGAGGGTTCTAATCATGCATTTCCCTTTTACGAAAATGTCCTGTGGTATCTTCTGTGGTACTTGCATTTACCACACAAAAAACCACAGGAATACCTGATGCCACAGGAAATCGTGTGGTAATGTGAACAGCGGGCTGTGGTATCCATGTACATGTAATCCTGTGGTACACATTGTTACCACACAAAATACCAAAGTCGAGCATGTGATAATGTAGCACAAACTTGTGTGGTAATGTGAACGGCTGGCTGTGGTATCCTGCAGTCCTGTGGTATTTCCTGTGGTACACAATGTTATCATACACAGTGATATGTGATACCACAGCTGCACAGGTGGTACCACAGACTTATGTGGTAATGTGAACGGCTGGCTGTGGTATCATGTCATCCTTTGTATTTCCTGTGGTACACACTGTTACCATACACAGGGATATGTGATCCACAGGTGGTAATGTACCACAGACTTGTGTTGTAATGTGAACGGCTGCCTGTGGTAACTACATGTAATCCTGTGGTATTTCCTGCGGTACACATTGTTACCATGTACAAACAAAATACAGAGAGAGAGAGGGAGAGAGGAGGGCGGGCACATTACGAAGTGCAGATAAGAGTTTGTTTGCATAAGGGGTAAGATCCAGTTTAGACCATTCGGAGAAAATCAAGTTTTTTAATTCCTCCCATATTGCATTATTTGGTATAAGACTTATGTGTTCTACATGAATTCTCCATTACTGTACTTCTGACCAATCAGATTGCAGGAAAATTCCATGGATCTGTAGTGTGTACATGTACATGTAATGTAGGTTTGTGTTTGTGATAAAGCTGGACTATACACTCATAACTGCAGCACAGTAGTGAATCTCAGAAGATTCCGTCCGACATGCCAGTTTTCATGTCGGACGGAAAAAAGGTCAACCTTATTTTTTTCGTACTTGATGAAGGTAAATTTTCAAAATAATTATTTGTGCTAGTACTGCATCTAAATCATTGATACTTGCCAGGGAAGAATAAATAAAATTGCTGATAGTTTTTTACAGAAAAAACTTTTTGGAAAATTTGTGCATGTCGGACGGAAAAATTTGAGTTCAAGTTTTTAAAATTGCAGGAAATCTTCATTTCATCATATCTGGTTCCAATTTATTAATCAAGTGGTTGATTGAGATGTTTCTTAATATATATGTGAAGATAAATTTGCAACAAAGAAATTAAGTGCTTACACAGATTCTTGTACTTCATGGAAAAAATTCCGTCCGACATGCTTGCAAATTTGCATAACGTTACACAAATGTCTAAAAAGGTCAGAAATCATGTAATATTTGCATGGAAATGGATATTTTATGAAAGAGCAGATGTAAATCATCCCTAAAATGTAAATAAACATCATTTACAACCAAGTTTCAAAATTGAGCATGTTGGTTACCAATTTTGAAACAGGCCCACTTGCGCCGTAGAAGTTCCACTTAACATAATATCATACTTAGTCCAGATTAAGCATGTAGGTCTAACGTGTTACATACAGGTCTACAAGCCCGCTCCCATCGTGTGAAGTTACTTCTCTGCTTCATTGCTGGGCTGTAGTCTCAGGAACTCAAGTTAGTCAAAGACAAAGTAGACTACAAAGCTGTAACTTCGTCTGTTTATGCGTCACATACACCATGACCATGTCCGCACTTACACAGTCGCGTACACTGTAAATTTAGGCCCTATCTAGACTAGAGTCTAGACTATAGCTTGTGATCCAATAACGATAAACTCCAATCATGAGTTCAAATACACACATCATCATCGCACAACGTCGAAGTGGTTCCAAGTCCACACGCGACACACACAAGTTTTTTCCCGTGCACCAGAATGCGGATTCACACATCAGAGGACACACACATGTAGCAATCCAACAGTGTACAGAGTATGTGTACACGACGACGCACTATACATACCGCACCGCACTGCGTTGAAGCCACCAAACTTCTCGATCAACAGTTCTGTATCTCAAAACATGTCCAAGACCCGCTATCACAACAGTTCATTGCAACGGCAAACAATATCTCTACACCACTGCCACCATGTTTTGATAGCTGTTGGCCTAGCGTTGGTTACTACAATTCCAACTAAACTAGCACAATATAAGACACTGACAACATCATGTTCATGTGTCTAAACTGAAAAACCGATGAGTCTCCAAACTCTTTATTACGTCATAATCATTCGTGTGCGCTTACAGTGTAGCCGCTCCAGCTTGCATAGATAATGAATATTCATACATATTCCTACAATGCTGTGCCACCTAGGTTAACGTGGTTATTGTCATCATTATTGTTGTCATTATGATCATCATTATTATTTCATTATCGTCATTGTCATCACTTATATGACCATCTTATCATCGTTGTCATCAGCTTTATGATTATTATCTTGCAGAAATATTATCACATCTTAAAGTAATTTGCCACAGGAGGTGCGTCTCCATCAGCCCGAGTTTGCTCAAGCTCCAGATTCTAGCCCGATCAGCGCTTCTCGAGAAAAAAGTCAGAGTTTGAAAAACCCCGTCTCCATCAGCCCGAGTCGAGCGATTCCCGCTCGTTCTTGGAATAAACTCAAGCTTCAGAGCATGCGCACTTCGAAGATGGAAAATTAAAAAAATATATAGGATAAATGAAGAGAAAAGAGCAAAGAAATACATAAGGAAAAGATAAAAAGAGAGAAGGGAAAACAAGAAATACATAAGAATGGATAATTGGGAAAACAAAGAAATATATAAGGAGCAAAAGGAGAGAAGGAAAAACAAAGTAATACATAAGAAACAAAGGAAAAAACAAAATAGAAAAACAAAGAAATATATAAGGAAATATGAAGAAAACTGGATAGAAAGAGGAACAAAGAAATACATAAGAATAGAGAGAAGAATAAATAATGGGGAAAACAAAGAAATACATAAGGAGAAAAAAAAGAAGGAAAAACAAAGTAATACATAAGAAACAAAGAAATACATAAGGAAACAGATAAAATAGAAAGAAAAACAAAGAAATACATAAGGAAATATAAAGAGAAGAGGACAGAAAGAACAAAGAAATACATAAACAAAGAAAAGAGGATAGCAAGAACGAAGAACAGAAAATGGGGAAAACAAAGAAATACATAAGGAAAAGATAAAAATAGAGAAGGAAAACAAAGAAATATAAAGGGAAGAGGGTAAAAAAGAAGAACAAAGAAATACATATGAATAGATAAAAGAGTAGACGACAGGAAAACAAAGAAATACAAAAGGAAAGGATAAAAAGATAGAAGAAAACAAAGAAATACATAAAGAATCATAAAGAAAAGAGGATAACAAGAAGAACAAAGAAATACATAAGAAATGAAAGAAGAATAAAACATTGGGAAAACAAAGAAATAAATAAGGAAAAAGATAAAATAGAAAGAAGAACAAAGAAATACATTAGAATAGAAAAAAGGAATCAATAATGGGGAAAACAAAGAAATATATACAAGGAGAAAAAAGAGGGAAGGAAAAACAAAGTAATAAATAAGAAACAAAGAAATACATGAGGAAAAAGATAGAATAGAAAGAAAAATAAAGAAATACATAAGGAAATGTAAAGAGAAGAGGACAGAAATAACAAAGAAATACATAAAGAAAAGAGGATAATAAGATCGAAGAACAAAAAATGGGAAAAACAAAGAAATACATAAGGAAAAGACAAAAAGAGAAAAGAAGAACAAGAAATATATAAAGAAAATAGGATTGAACAAAGGAATACATAAGAATAGAAAGAAGAATAAAGAATGGGGAAAACAAATAAATACATGAGGAGAAAAAAGGAAGAAGGAAAAACAAAAAAATACATAAGGAAAAGGTGGAAAGAGAGAAGAAAATCAAGAAAATACATAAGGAAAATAACATTTCTAGGACTGATGTCATGAATAAATTAACCCGAGTCAAAACCCGAGTGCATCTTCACCTGCGAATTATCGGGCTATTTCGCCAAGTAGCGCGCTATTTCACAAAAAAACCCGAGTTGACTTAGGCTTCTAGCTCGAGCTAGAAACCCACGAAATAGCCAGCTAATTGCGTCTTCATTACAAACTAGCTCGAGCTAGTTCTGATCGGGTTAGTTTCCCGGATCAGAATTAGCGGGCTATTTTGGAAACTCGGGCCTATTGACAGAGAGACCACCCAATTCGTCTTCAGTGACGAATTAAAATTCTAGTTGATTTTTGTTTTTCTCCCACTTGATTGTGTAGACGATTTCTCAAAATCGGCTCAGTCAATTTTCATCAAATTTCAATCAGTCATCAGGACTATCAAGGTCAAGTGCCGGAAATTTTGTGAAGGTCATCAGGCCATCGTGGCGTCATCCAGGCACCATTTTTGTGAAATCACATTATCGATATCTTCATACCGAGTCATCAAAAATGAACCATATTTAACACACATGAACTTCAGGTCAAGGGTCAATACAACATGTCAACAAAATCCGCGCGCGTCAAAATTTTGAAATGCTGAGAATCACTTTTTAATCAAATTAGAGTACGTTTCAGGACATTTGAGGCATTTCAAAATATTCTGTGCATGCGCGCCCATGCGCACAGCACGTACAGAACGTAAAATTGCCATTTTTTCGCATCGTTTGTCTTCCTGACACTATTCTTGACAATTCCAACTATTTACAGTCATTCTCGACATTCCATAATACCACACACACACATCAAACTTTCAAATTCGTGCGTGCATCAATGGGCAATATAATGTAAAAAGTGGTAAAAACATTCCTATTTTGAATCTGCCATAGCTCTTCAGAAAGGCTGGGGACCCCCCAATTTTTTTACATATTCTGAAAGCCTATAACTTGAAGATTGGAATTCATGAATAAAATTGGGGGTCGATAGGTCGGAACGTCGTCATATTTGCATATGAACTCAAAAAAAGGATTTTGAAAAAATGACGTCATAATTGTATTCATTTGGAAACATTTCAGTAATAGGTTGTTGGTTTTCTTCCAAATTTTGATATGTTGTAGCTGAGACAGTTCTCTACATGATCAGTCATCACTGTTTTTCATTTTGACAAAGGTATCATGGCGTATTTTGCGATTAAATGAGGCATGTCAATTTTTCACAATTTGCGTGTATTCTCTATGGGACATGACTTTTTCTCAAATCTGTATTTTATATTCAAGTCTTCTTTGAGCAGTATCTCAATTGTTTTTGGTGTATTTTCGCCGAGCTTTGGATATGTTATAGCTGAGACTATAAGCTTTCTTAAGTGTGCCTTCCAATTTTTATCAGATGTCAGGATCATGCCCATTTTTTAACTGCAAAATGTCATTTGAGAATCCCGTTTTTCGTTTACGTGTTATCTCTATTGGAAATATTTTGATGTATTGGTAAAGCACTTGCCTCCCATTCTAGTGACCCACGTTCGATCCCCGGTGGGTCAATTTTTTTAAAAATATTTTTTTCTTTCTTTTTGCCTTTCATTTTACCATCTTCTTTGACTATTATAACATATACAATCAACAAAAATGTAATAAACTTCCTTATTTTGTGTGTTATGTGTATTGGAAAGTACAGTGCGAGTCTTAAAAAAATGTTTCACTTTTAAAATGCTTATATTAAAAATATAAAAATATCCTAATTCTTGCCCCACAATTAGAATAACTCTTCCAGTTTTATTTGATACCACATTTGTTGAGAATCAGTAATAAATTTACTAGATAGGAATCAATGTGTCTTGGTGAAAACCCACTTGCGCCAATATCAACAATGCCTTGCCTGATTTGGATTCCACTGCACAATGAGCAAGAAAGCCCTTTGTAATGATAATTGAGTTATTTCAAATCAGGCAAGGCGCTGTTGAAGCTAATGCTATACTGCTCCTGTGGAATGGCCCCCAAGATCTCCATACTTAACACCCATGGACTTCTTCATCTGGGGGTTCCTGAAGTCCAAGGTGTACAGCAGCCCACCTGCAGACCTGGATGACTTGCAGCAACGAATCATCAGAGAAGCAACCAGTCTGCAAGAAGATACTTCGTAGGGCCAGGGCAGCCAGTGATGCTCCATCGAGCTCAGAAATGCATCGAGAGAAACAGATGCCATGTGAAAGATTGAAAGCTATGTCCAAGTGCACAAAATGCCTATGAAAAAGGGCTTTTCAATGAAGATCACTGAATGTTATGATTTCTGGGGCCTGTAACATAAAGAGATACAATCATTCTTACGATCGATTGTGACTATTCAATACATGATTTGCCATAGACTTACAATTGATATCAGTCGTATGATTGATTTATCTCTTTATGTTACAGGCCCCTGGTTTCATTTTTTATTCATTTATTTATTGGTTCTCATGTTTATTTGTCTTGATTAAAAATATGCATAAACTTTACGCTCATTGTTTGTGTGAATGTTGTTGTCTTTGTTTCAGCAGGTAATCATACGACTTGGCGCAAATGAGTTTTGACTATCTTTCAAACAATGGATGTTGTGCACTTTGTAACAGCAACATTGAAACAAATGTTACCAAACAACAAAGGAATATATACTTCTATCCATACATACTAAAATACTTTGTTAATCCCATATTTTTAAAACATTACTCAATTAAAAAAAGTGTAACATATTTTAAAACATTTAGCAATTTGCCAAATGGACAGACAGACCACCTAATTCGTCTTCAGTGACGAATTAAAAGTTCTAGTTACATTTGTAATTATTGAACTATTTTGCTCATTTTGCAATTTTCTTACATACACTCATCTAAATTAATTAATAATTAATAGTTCATTCAGTTGTATCTATGGGTTCACTATTCAGTTATTGCTCCCATCTCAATGTTGGCACTCGGCTTACCAGGCATGTGAAATTTCTGCGTTTACACGAATTTCCGCTTTTTTAAAATCATTTTGTCGCGGTTTTTTTTTCACTTTTCGCGTTTTTTACTCTCTGGGTAATGAAAAACACAGTCTAGTCTCGTACCATGCTTTTTGTCAAAATATAAACGTATTTGGAGCTGCTCATTACGCGAGCAATTATTATTCATGTCTAAAAACGCCTGGTAATAGAGACTATCCAATTCGGTATTCTGGTTTCACGCTGCAGTGCGTGGTGGCCTAGCAGTGCACTGCTAAGCAGCCACGCCGGGCTAGCAATCGAGTGGCACGGGGAAGCTCTGGGGGCGATAGCCGGTCTCGCATGTATCGCGCGGCGTTGGTCAAGTTGCTTCAGCTGCTAGCTGTGTCTTTGAGTGGTACTTCGAGCGGGACTGCGAGTTCGTTTGGATAAATTTCTTCCGCGTTTCCAACACAGTTATGCACCATCTTGGTACTTGTTTTGAATTGTTTATTTACTGATGTGAACTTTACAAGAGGAACTTAAATCATGGCTTCTACTTCCAAGGATCAAAATTATGTGGAGCGGGGCTCGCGTGACGATAAGGCATCAAATGACAAGAAAGACCTCTCGTTAAAGAGATTAGTATTAGTAAACAAGAAAAGTAGGAAAAGCGTATAGTCTGTGAGTACCATATTAAAAACTGAAGTAATTTTGAACTGTGAGTGTGAATGTTTGATACTTAATACAATAATATGTTTGTGTATTTGTGTTAGCATGCAAATTTATTAGTGTGTCAATTATTTGTGTTTTTCAAGAAAAATAAAATTATTATAATTAATTATCTATCAAATCATAACACACCTACCCAGATACAGTTAATCCTAAGCCTGAATTTCCTCTCTTGGTATGCACCAGATTGCACAATTTCAAGTTCAAAAACTGCAAAGCTCCCTACCGTGGGAGGGGGGTGACCCCCTCCCACTCCCTCCCCCCGCTCGGTCGCTCCGCCCCCTCGCAATGTCACTAATTTATTTTCCTCTTTTTTTTTCTTACCTCACTCACATGCCTGCTTACACTAAATTCTACTCGTGGAAAATGTATACCATCACCCAATGCTTACAATAGTGTATATTCCTGTGTGTAGTTAATAATAATTTTGTTTTCATTTCTATGAACTAATCACTGTTTTTTTTTAATCACCTTTCATGTAAATTATTCATTGGAATGTATTATCTATGATGTATACTATATTTTATATTTGTAAATTGTGCACAATTCAATGTTATGTTGGGACGCATGATTGTTTTGAATAAATACCATTTTGAATTGAATTTTTAATTGAATTGAATTGAAAGATATTTCTCCCTTGTCCGGTGTTTGCTAAGTTCTATGTGTAATAATGTGTTGCATGTCCTGGATGTTTAGTTACAAATGAATGAAAAAAGCTTGACTTGTACCTCCATCCATGGATATTTGAAATTCAGTTCATAATATCATAGGATATCAAGAAATGATATCTTGCTGTAGGATGAATAATCTAATTCATAAAGAAACTAATTTTTTGAATCATTTTTTTTTAAAAGATCATCCTGTTCCTCAAGGGCTTCACTGAAATTGAACGTAAGAAGGTAGCCATGATTACTAGCATCTTTCTGGCTCAAAACCTGGTAGATGCTAAATGCCTCACAAGTCTCTTCAATGATCATCTTGTCAAAGATGGTAAGTGTTAAATCACTGAGTTTAAAATGAGAAAAAAAGAGTTTTAGGCAACTCTAAGGTATTTCTGTATTTCTGTTGTCCAGTACATTACTAAGTACATTAATTGAATAGTGTATGCAAATTGGCAACAAAGGTGTTATTTTACTTGATACTTTTTCCAGTCCATGCTCTAGCCTATAAACTTACTACAATCAAGTTAACTTAAAAATTTGATGTCAACTTCGGTCCATTGTATTCAGTAGTGTATTAGACAATACTGCTGTATAGTAAAAAAAATACCTTGGACCATTTTAACTTCCTCACAAATGTGTATGAAACAAAGTGGTATTGAAAAGAATAAAGGTCAATAAAACCTTTGTGGAACTGACGCATATTTGTATATGATAAATTGAACCCTTGAATATCTTTGTACTGTTTGCTACAAAAGTCTTCACATGAAAGATAAGCCTAAATCTAGGAATTTAGTGCAGTATTCTAAAACATTGATAAAAGATTTAGAATGCTTTCATGAGAGAAAATTTTTCAGTTTAAAAAATACTGATAATTGAAATGCTTAGTGGGGCAAAAAGGTTGACAGGTTAATTTTAATTGAAATTTGGTGTTTTATTCATTCAATTGCTTTTTTATTGTTATTTGAATACAGGCATTGCCTTGCAGTTTGCAGTGGATGTGTTTGCCGTATGGCTGAAGGAAAGGGATATGAACAGCATTGCAGCGGTGCTGAGTAAGGCACAACTCGACAACAGACTTTTGGTAAGGGCATTTTTCTAAAACAAGATAATTGGCTCACTGGGTATTTTGATAAAGGGGTTCATCTTTATGACTCTGAATTAGATGTTCTTGTCTTACAAAATCTCAACTACAGTTGCTATAGACCTACATGTAGGCCTAGCATGACATGCATGTGTGCCAATGATGCAGCAAGAGTATGACTGACCACACTGAAAGACAGTAATATGCATTATGCTCCAGAAAGAGATACTGCTTGTTACTATTTTTATGTTTCGTCAGTTTCTTGACGTTATGACAGAAGTGTTCAATAATTTTGCTCTCTGAAAATAAACTTTTCCCAGTGTTACATTCAACTCTAACAATGTAGAATTGTTCATTCAGGTGTATTTGCATTTAGACTGTATGAAAACACAGATATATACCTGACTGACATTTTATTTCTTATTCTATAGGAACTGATGCCAATTTCCAAGAGAAGTGAAGCCCACTTTGAAAATATTTTCTGTGAAGCTGGTCTGACTGATTTTGCAAACTATCAGGTAAGAAATCTCTTTTTTTTTGTTTGTCTAGAGGAGAAAATAAAATATTCACTTAAATACTAGTATTCAATGCATTCCTAGGTATGTTGAAAAGTGTGAAGTATTCCTGTTGCATATTTTTAGTTTTGATGAGTTGATAATATAAAGTTAAAGGCATATGAAACCATTTCAAACAATGTTTGACTTTACATTAGGTCTCTTAATGTTTTTAGTCTTAAGTTGTAATGGTTAACTTTGCTCTTTTTTCCTGTCACTAAATGATGTATCTTACTGTGTGTTTTATCTTTCATGAAAACAACCTGCTAAACATGGATGTAGCTATAGCAAAGACTTTTAATAGTGTTAAAACAAATCACTCTAACATACTTTCGTAGTACATTCGGCAAGCGTAAATTGCTGTGTTAAAAAAAAGCTTGTAATGATACATTTGCAATAGATATAAAAAGATGTCTCATCTATTCTTGATATTTCATCTTTCTCTATCTTTTTCAAGTCTGATTTTTGCACAAGAGGGAGGATGGATAGTTAAAAAAAACATTCTCAATAAATGCTACTATAAATCCCCGAAACTATGCCTACTTTTTGACAGTCATCTGCCATAGGGTTAACACGCAAAAACACTGATTTTAAGAATGATTATAGAGCCCTTAGTATTTATTACCTTGAATTTATTGTAAATGTGACTTAACCCTTTCGTGACCGCATTCTTTCACACAGTCCGACCCTGGCTTACCGGAAGGTTTTCGCTGTCAAATACACCCGCCACCTTCCAGTGTTCATGTCGAAATTTCACCATTTTGACTTCATTATTTCCAAATATCTTTCACACAAAACTTGTTCATCATAATATCAGCTTTCATTTGTTACCTCATTTCATACATATTTCCGAAAATTCAGGTCAGGGAAAGGAATTTAATTTATCACTTCAACTCGCTCAGAGAGAATTTTGAGAGTCAGTGGGATGTGTGTACAATCGCACATGTGCACAGCAAAGCTGGCACCGACATGTTCAGCGATGACTCATCACAAAAGCTGCACGTAGATTGTACGTTGAAGTCGGATGCAGCACTCGGTCAGAGTGCGCGATGACGTCACTCATATTCGCGCTCTGTATGTACATGGATAACAGAGCATCACGCTACTCTTCGCACTTTCCTCTGCTTTCCTCTCCTCAAGAATGCTTCTCACCTGGATTTCTCTCTCTTTCTCAACTAACTTATTGTCATTTTCAGTTGATTTCATTCACACAAATCATGGATTTTCCTTTTATTTTCTGTTCTGATAATTACAATAAGAATAGATGTAGAGGCCTATATTCTTTTATTGGATCGTCATTTTTTCTTCTTCAAACTTTCACATTTGTCAATCGTAGTTGGGTACATGCCCCAAATAAAATCGAGTGAATGAGGAAAATCAGTGGCAGAAAAGGAGGTCCAGGGGTACATAACCCTTTCCTAGGACAATTTGTTTATTCATTTTTTTTTTTTATATACTGTTTTATAAATTTCTCTCATAAATATTTTAGAACTTTGTTGGGCCGAGTTGGAGGTAGGAGCTTCCCTCTGGTCAGTCGTGGGGACGTACCACTGCCCCTGCCCCCTGAAATTCATAGCCTTGATCCAAGTTTTTTTCATGAAGGGGACTTCATATCATGTCCTTTCTATTCAACTTCTTATTGTTATATTTATGTCCCGATTTCTTTTTTTTATACTTATGCAAACTTTTTGTTTTTCATCTCCGATTTCATGAAATATTTTTGTCACTTTTGCACTTTCCTGAATTCTTCTTTTTTCATCGATCCCTGCACTTTTCTGTTTCTCACCCACTCTTCATTTCTCTTTCTTCTCGTCTCCCTCTTCCTCTCTCTCTCTCTCACACCATTCTCTTTTTCATCATTACTCTTTCTTTCTCACCCCTTCCCCTGCCCCCTCTGTCTCTCTCTCGTAGAACTTTTCATTTTATTTTTATTTATATTTATGTACAATTTCATTTGTTTATTCTATTTATATGCAAACTTTTTTTTTCATCTCCGATTTCATAAAATATTTGGTCACTTTTGCACTTTCCTGACTTCTTCACTTCTCATCGACCCCTGCATGCACTTTTTGTTTCTCACCCACTCTTCTTTTCTCTTTCCTTTCCTACTCTCTTTCACCATTCTCTTTTTCATCACTACTCTTTCTTTCTCACCCCTTTCCCCACCCCCTCTGTCTCTCTCGCATAGCACTTTTCTCTTTTTTATGAAAACAAGAATAACACGATTTTGGTTCGTGGATACATTTTACAATACAAAAAGAGTAAGTTTATTGTCATTCTCTTACAGCACACACAAAAATAATTTGTGATCAAAAAGATGTGCGGCACAAATCTTTGTCTTTTTTCAATAAAAGATAAAATATGCAGTGGTAACCTGCTAACAGTGTATCCACTTTAGTCAAACAAGAAAAATACTGATCTTCAATGTCATGATTCCGATCGCTTCTTGCCGTCCAGCTTGAGAGTCAGCGGGTTTTGGATAGCGGGTCCACTCGCTAGTCATAAGGACCACTATTCATAAAAAATATTTAATCATAAGGACCGCTATTCATGATAAGACATAAGGGTCGCTATTCATAAGGGTCATTCATAAGGACTGCCATTCATGATAAGACATAAGGGTCGATATTCGTAATACCCAATCAGGGTCGTTAATCATAAGGGTCGCTATTCATAATACGAAAAGAGGGTCGCTATTCATAATCAAAGAAGAGGGTCGCTATTCATAATATGAGGGTTAGCTATTTATAATAGGTGGAAAGAGGGTCACTATTAATAATTGAAGAAGAGGGTCGCTATTTAAATGAAATAAGAAAGGGAAATGGATGAAGGACAACCCCACGGTACTGTATTTAAGAAATCCTTAAAAAGGATTTCTGGCTTTTGTCAAATACATCGTAATTTAAAAAAAAAGTGAACTATATCCATTAATGCTCCCAACACTTTGAAAGGCGCTTTACTAATGCCTTAATGATTCTAAAACGATGCCTAATTCATACATCTACAATGTGCTAAACCATGATTTCAGTTCATTAATATTACTAACTTGCTTAATTTCATTATTTTCTTTGAAATCTTGATTTCGGTCTTCCTAATCATAATATTACAAAAAATCATAACAAAAATTATGACCATGTTGATCGATTGTGATCCCATGAATAATAATCATCATGGTCATCATCCTCCTCCTCCTTTTGATTATATTATACAAATATACAATGGCACTCGAGGATCTAGCTAAAACTATTCGCATCGAAGAAACACTAAATAGTACTATTTTGTGTTCTTGAGTGCGAATAGTTTTAGCTTGTTCGGAGAATGAGTCATTGTATATTTGTTTTTTATCCATCATCTTGGAACAAAAGCCTAATTCTACTCATCTACTTAATCATCTGCACTGTAGGGTATGATAGACCACACACATATAAACAAACAGTTTGAAGAAGGGATGAATTTGCGTGGATATCAAACGCGTAATGATGACACCATCACGCACCGGTGCATGCCTAAAACAATAGGCTGAGCAGCTGCTAAATTGTTTTTTTCCTTCACGTCGCGAGTCGATGGGGGGGGGGGGGGAGGGGCGGGAAAACGAATAGTTCAAATTTTCCCTCTGATGATGGGAAAAAATGAACTATTTGATGACATCAGCAGGAAACATGAACTAGATGGCAAGAAGTGGCTTTTCTAGTAAAACTATTCATTTTCTTGTTGTGTACACTCCTAATGCAACAATCTTACTATGAGGGATATTATATTTGATCATGCCATTTATTGAAGGTGAATTATTGGGGATGATGATACAGGCCATCTCCCTTCCTGCACTATTTGGGGGAATATATCACACATCCTCCCCCTCCTGGGATTGACACCTTAGCATCTGAAATATAAATTCTAGTACTAGAACCGTCGTTTATGAACTCCCCATAGTACATGTAAAATAACAGATTTCTGTTTTTTTGTTAGATAATAGAAACTTTAATTTGTAACAGGAAAATCTATGTAAATTAAAACGGAACCATGGAAACGATTTGTAATTTAACAGGGTATTACTTGTTAAAATATGAGAAAATGTTTTTTTAACAGTGTTTTTATGTCGGGCGATTGTAAATATATTTACATTGGTAAACCAACAAACTTATTGTTTTTTTACAGGAAAAAGACTGTAAAATTGAAATAACAGCAATAACTTGTAGTCCCAAGGGTCAAAAAGCATGAAAAGTCTGTAGTTTCACAGTTATTTTTTACAGTGTATCCTAACCTATCCTGCTCTAACTTATCCTATTCTCTAACTTAATCTATCCTATCCTAGACCTATCCTATCCAGTTGGTTCAATTTAGTGCAATCTCTTTTATACCCCTTATAGTTTTTTACCTTTGGTGACAGTTAGTAAATCGGGCAACCCCAAACCATACACTACTAAAAATTCATGAATATTCATATAAGTGTTTTCCCCAATATTTGGTAATTTAACAGGGTAACTTGTTGAAATATGAGAAAATGGTTTTTTAACAGTGTTTTATGTCGGGCGATTGTGAACATGGTAAATATATGCTGATTTCCGGTAAACCAACAAACTTGCTGTTTTACAGGAAAAAGACTAAAATTGAAATAATGGCAATAACTTGTAATTTCAAGGGCCAGAAAACCTGTAGTTTTACAGTTTTTTTACAGTGTATCCCTCCCTACATCTCTCTTTATTTTCTTCTTTCTCTTCTCTTTCTGTCTTTTCTTATATTATTCTTTGTTTTGGTCTCTCTTCATCTTCTTTTGTTGTCTTTCCTCATGTTTTGGGGGTTTGTTTTGATCTTCCTTTGTTCTTTTCTTTCTGTATTTTGATCTTTCTTGGATTTTCTCTTTTGTCTTTCCATATATTGTTCTTTTTTCCTTTCTTTGTCTTCTTTTGCTGTCTTTCCCTTATGTTATTCTTTGTTTTATCCTTCCATCATTTTGTCTTTATACCCCCACCAAACAAAGTTTGAAGGGGGTATATAGGAATCAGCATGTGGTCGGGCGGTCGGGCGGTCGGTCGGTCCGGTGCAAATCTTGCGCATCGAACGACTTCCTCATTTTTCAAGCAGTGCTCGTGAAATTTGACACACACATTTGTCTTGAGATGGAGATGTGCAAGATATATTTTTTTAATGTGTCGGAACTGCATTGCCATGGTAACGGCATATTATGGCAATAAATCAGGTTGAAATCTTGTGCATCCAACTCTTTTCTCATATATATTCTCATTTTTTGAGCAGTGCTCTTGAAATTTGGCACACACATTGTTCTTGTGGTAAAGATGTGCAAGACATATTGTTTCAATGTGTGGCAAACTGCATTACCATGGTAATGACATGGCAATAAAACAGGAAAATATTGCACATCAAACCACTTCCTCATTTGTCGAGCAATGCTCAGGAAATTTGGCACAAACACAAACATGGGGGTGGGGGTATTAATCACCTTCAGTGATATTCTCGTTTTTCTCCCCTTATATTTTCCTTTATCTTTTTTTTTCCTTCTTTCATCTCTTTCATCTTTTGTTCTACCCTACCGTGTGTATTTCTGTATTCTCCTTTCATCTCCTCTTTTGATCTTTCTTTTACTTCTTATTCTTTGTGTTTTCCTTTTAATATCTTCTCTATTCTGTTTTTCTTATTCTAGCATCTTCTGCTCTTTCCTTCTTTTATGTTTTCAGTATTTTACTCTTATTTTTTCCTTTATCATTTTGTATGACATTGTTTTATATTTCTCTTCTAGTTTTCTCCAGAAGGGCGCTGTTTTTGCGAGGAAACCTGCCATAAATTGTGACGTCATTTAAACCTAACTGAGATCTAGGATGCCGAAAGGGGAGGGGGGGAAGATTTTTTTTTTAAATTAAAACAGAAATGAAAGAAATAAAACCTTAATTGAATCACATGAAAAATGATATTTCATTAAAAGAAAAGGAGAGTAAAATGAAATTAAATTTCCAACATGTTCTGCGAACACCATTCTTTATCAATGGAGAATTTGATAACGCGATAAGCGCATATCGTGGGAAAAGTATAGGCCTACTTTTTCGTTGCGTTCTTTTTGTTTGCAGCATGTACGTCGTTAACAAGATTTTGGTCTATAACGTAAGCCTCTTTTGTTTAGCACTACTCTTTACGCTTTTATGCTAGTTTTTATATTTTAATTAAGTATTTGTTAACTATATGTATGCATATGAAGGGGATGGCAAAGTGGTCATCCACCCCACTTTATTAAACTTGTGGAAACCGTGTCCCTTTTCAAGTTTTCATTATTCACCTCCAGTAGTGCTCCTTTCCTACCAGTATCACCCCTTCTCTTCCGATGTGACTATTTTTATCACTATATTATTTCATTTTTATTTTCATGTCACGCAGCTAGAATCAGAATATAAATAACGCCCCATTTTTAAAAAAATTTACCACAATTTGAGTTTTCAAAAAAATCTCATTTCGCCACTCACGGGAAGGGTTCATCGAAAAGACAACAACTATAAATACATTATAATAAGCGTGATAAGTGATAAAGGGTGATTATGAATAGCGACCCTCTTCTTCGATTATGAATAGCGACCCTTTTCTCCTATTATGAATAGCGACCATCTTTTTCAATTATGAATAGTGACCCTCTTCTTCGATTATGAGTAGCGACCCTTTTCCCCTATTATGAATAGCGACCCTCTTCTTCGATTATGAATAGCAACCCTCTTCTTCGATTATGAATAGCGACCCTCTTTTTTATTATGAATAGCCTTTCGATTATGAATAGTGACCCTCTTCTTTGATTATGAATAGCGACCCTCTTCGATTATAAATAGCAGCCCTCTTCTTCGATTATGAATAGCGACCCTCTTCTTCGATTATGAATAGCTACCCTCTTTGATTATGAGTTGCGACCCTTATGATTAACGACCCCGATTTGGGTATTATGAATAGCGATCCTTATGACTTATTATGTATAGCGACCCTTATGACTTATTATGAATAGTGGTCCTTATGAGTAATGATGCTTTTCTTCAATTATGAATAGTGACCCTCTTCTATTATGAACAGCAATCCCTATGAATGATAGTCCTTATGAGTTTATGAATAGTAACCCCCTTTTCCTTTTATGAATAGCGACCCTTCAGGTAAAGGAAATTACACGTTATGAATAGCGGTCCTAATGAACCACTGGTCCTTATGAATAGTGGTCCTTATGACTAGCGAGGTTACCCCATGGATAACGTGGCGGCGATGCATTGCCTGGTGTTCTTCCCTCGCTGTGGCCTATGCGTGCAGGTCGTCTACGTCCACGTCTGTATACTCCTCCGCTGGCCGCGTACGGTACTCGCAGCTACTCTACGCCGTCTCGGCCGGGATGGTTTGGCTTGAGAAGGGCCTACCAAAACTTGCTCTTTCGACGAACTTTACTCGTTCCCAAAACTGGTCAGAAATAATGTCAGAAGCCTCCGAGTTCGACTTGGACAGCGTAACCGCGTCCTCCATCGCGGACCTTCTTGGTTGCGGAAGAGTGATATTTCCTGATGTTTTTCCAAACTTAAGGAGGGAATTGCGCCGAAACTTTCAATACAAGTATGTATTGAAACGTACATCAAACGATCGGCCGGGAGCCCAGCTTTTGGGCAATACCAAACTGGACTTATAGGGGTGTTTGGTTGATGAAATATGATTTTTTTTTTGAGGGACTGTATTTCGTCGCAAAATTGCTACATTGGTAAGCGGCACAGGGATGCGTTCTGTTCTGTCGCATATGCGACAATGGTCATGAGAGGGTTAAATGTAATTTGAAAGTCTGAAAAAGCTAAAAGATAGATGAGCTTAATAAAACATATGAATATTTAAAAAAACAACTAAGAAAATGAAAATTTATGCGATTTTCTGAACTGAGCAAATGGGAGAGGAGCTTGCAAGATACATCACTGAGTTACCAATTTGTCTTCGATTGATTACAACTTCAAAAATTTATAATTTTCTTATTTTCTTATCAGATTTTGCTCAAACATTTTAAGACTCAACTAGTCATATAGACCCCTCATATATCCCAGGGACTATGCATGCTTTTGACCATAAAAGATGTGGCCTGCCATAGGTTGTTTAGGAATTTTAGAATGACTATAATCCCCCTAATTTTTGTTTTGAAATATGAAAATTGTGACTTATATGTAATATTAAATAATGGTTACAAAAATTAAAAAGACCCCGCTTAAATCCCAGGGAATATGCATGCTTTTGACCTTCCAGCTGCCATTGGTGAACACGCAAAAACAGGGATTTTGGAATGACTAATTCCCAAAGTATTTATTTGAAAATTGAAATTATGATAAATGTGACTTAAATGAAATTTAAAGCCCTGAAAAGGTATAATCATGGTTCGACTTGTTGAATACACCCTGCATACATCCAAGAGACTATGCATGCTTTTTACCAAAAATAAAGTTAGCTGCCATACAACACGTACAACAGTTTGTGACGTCATGTGGGCATGTATGAGCCATATGAGCGCTCTACAATATGCACACGTGTTTATTTTCAGATCTAACCACTCTTCGTATTTATACTCTTTGGCTCTGAAAGAGTAATGTTCAAGTTCGAGGATGAGTTTCTTACTCTTGACTCAAAACTGGAAGCAAGAATATTAATTGATTTAATCTGATGAACTTGGATATAGATGTTCAAAGCATTAAAAAGAAAACAGTTTTGACACATTGGAACTGAATCATTAATTCACCATCCTTTGTCATTTTCTAATTTGTTTTCTATCTATGAAGCGGGCTAGAGCACATGCTGAAAGCAAGAAAGAGTTGTACAAAGATCTTTCTGAGATCACTCAAGAATCTGGAGATATAAAAGAGGTATCTTTCTCAATCCTTTCAATTTTAGGCATATTTATGTCTCATACATAGTGTAGGAGTTCTGCAAAAACACTGCTGATAAGATGAGTCCTAAAGCATTGTAAAAAGGATCTGAAAAACATTGAAAAAGCTGAAAATTCAGACTATTAAAGGAAGGAGTTCTTTTCGGTTGTGATATATTAGCACATTTTAAATTTACTGCCATTTTATTTAATGTACATATCTTGGAACATAATGCCACATTTGGTGACATCAAAAGCTTATTGTGATTGTGAACATACTATTTATTATGATTTGACTAATTAAAAGTCAAAATTGTGCATGATTTTAATTACATGTTTACAGTTATTGGTTTTACAGGATTTATTGATGAGCTAAGATGCAGTAGAAGAGTTAAACTTACGTAACTCGAAATCGATAAGTCGAACTTTTCCCAAGTCAAATCAATTTTTTAGACCAAACTACGCAAAATATGTGTTAATAACATTTCCCAAGTCAAATTTTACACAAGTCGAACTACTTTTTATGGTCCCAACAGATTTGACTTATGCAAAGTTAACTGTTTATCAATCTAAGCAAATAAGTATTAAAAGGTAAAATCACAGGGTATCATATCTTATATCAATTGTATTGTGTATGGCTTTAAAAAAGAAACATTTATTTAGGTGTTTTTAATTTTGACAGATGCAAAGCACAATCCAGGAAACCATGAAGAAGAATGATTTCACGGGAAAAGACATCATCGGTGTTGTAAGTATTATTCATAACGCAGATAATTAATTTTATTGCTTGAAGTGTTATCAAAAATTTAATCATTTACTATAATCTTTGGGAGTGAAAGTGCTTAAATTTTAATTAAATATTTTATAGAGAAAATCTCTATCTCTCTGTTTAAAATGATAAATGATCTTACATCTTTAAGTTGGGCTGCTGTTAAAGGCATTACAGTTACAACATGTATTTGTGAATTAGCTAAGCATTGAGAAGGTGTGCACAAAATGCATGCTAGAGTTGATTTGAATTCAGAATGTGATCACCTTTCATTTAGTGTCCATGTAGCTGTGACTACTTCTGTCATTTTTATGCCTCCACCCACCGAAGGTGGTGCCGGAGGCATTATGTTTTCGGGTTGTCCGTCCGTCCGTCCATCCGACTGTCCCGCTTTCTTGTTCTTGCCATAACTCAAGAACCATATGAGGTATGAACTTGGTGCTAGTATGAATCACCATAGGAAGACGATCTGATTAGATTTTGGGGTACATAGTTCAAAGGTCAAGGTCACAGAGGCCAATTTTTCTGAAATTTCAGGTGTTAGGCTCGTTCTAGCGATAACTCAAGAACCATTTGAAATATGAACTTCAAACTTAGTGCTAGTATGTATCACCATAGGAAGATGATCTGATCAGATTTTGGGGTACGTAGGTCAAAGGTCAAGGTCACAGAGGCCAATTCCTGAAATTTCAGGTGTTAGCCTCCTTCTCGCAATAACTCAAGTACCATTTGAGGTACATGAACTTCAAACTTGGTGCTACAGTGGAAACTCGGTATAAAGAGGTTTGATATAACAATATTCCTGATATAACAAGGTAATATTCTGGTCCCAGCTCTTTATTTCTATTGTTTTTTTAAACCTGATATAACAAGATTCCTGGTATAACAAGGTAATCTTGATGGTCCCAAGGACCTCGGTATACTGAGTTTCCACTCTAATATGTATCACCATAGAAAGACGATCTGGTTAGATTTTGGGAAACGTAGGTCAAAGGTCAAAGGTCATAGAGGTCAATTCTGAAATTGCAGATTTTAGCCTCAACGTGATACCTCAAGAACCATTTGGTCCATTAACTTCAAACTTGGAACTAGTATGCATCACCATAATGAGACGAACTGATTAGATTTTTGTTCACGTAGGTCAAAGGTTACAGGTCATAGAGGTCATTATACAGGTGTATGTGAAATTAATGTCTTTTTACCTTTGTTATCACCATATCTCAACTATTTTGTATTCATGACTAGGAGGAGATAAAGTGATCAGACTTTTGGATTATAAGGTGTAAGGTCAAATGTCAAAGAGGTCAATTAACATGTAATTAGAGGTTTTTTATTCTGGTTATCACAAGATTTCAAGAACAGTTTGAGCTATCAACTGAATTTAGGCGGAGGCATATAGGAGACGCAGTCGCATTCATCTTGTTTTTTTTTCTTCAGCTCTGGAAGGTAATGATGAACTCCAATGAATGGTCTAAGAAAGAAGAACTTGTTCCAGAACAAGTTGGACGATGCTTCAAGGTAATTACATTCACTATCAACTTCATTTGTGTTTTCTTTAATGGTCTATCCTTCTAGCTCATAGATTTATTATTTATATGATATATTCACCTCACTCATCGTAAGGTCAAATCATACACCTCCTGAAAAATATATCAACGTTTTTTATTTAGTGTTATATTTCAGTGATAGATAGGGCAGACTTTATATTTTATTAGCAAACTTGGCCCTTTTGCTTGAAAAGTTTTGATTAAATACAACTACCATAAATTGGTATTTCTGATTAACTGAAAGTCATACTTTGTCTGTTTCTTTGGGTTTTTTTTTTAATAGTGTTGGATAACTTTTTATGCGAGAGGCCCAAAATATTTAAAAAATACAAATTAGAAGCGTAGGATATTTAGTGAAACTGCAATACATCAAAAGAAAAGTGGTTTATCACAAGATTCCATTTTTAAAAAAATTACAAATTGCATTACATGTTTTAAAAGATGCCTTTAAATTTTATTTTGCAGAAATTCATGCCACTCTTCAAGACCTTTGTCACTACCGGTCGCACTGAAGCAGAACTGTTGCTCAAGATGCAGGTGAGTTTGTATTTGTCAGAGGTATAGCTAAACTATACCTATGATTTACCGCAATAAATCAATGTATCTACCTATTTGCTAGTTTCCCAAACTGTGCCGTCATTCGAGAAAAGCTAAGTCAAAACGCGCATGCCCCGCCAGAGTAGTACCTTCCCCGTCCACCAAAAGTGAACGCGCAGCCGCCATAATCTTCCTCTTCCTTTCTCGCCGTCAGAGAATTCACATCAATATAGCTAAGTCTTAGCTTAAATTGCAAGTTTTTACTCTCAAAGCTATTTTGGTTGCTTATTGATCAAAGAATTCCGTTCACCAATCTTGTTTTCTCATTTTGGTTTCACTGTTTTTCTAAGTCAATTTTCGTAAACGGTATTTTAATCAAATTATTTTGCCGTTTTTCTTCCCCTTCTGGGCTTTCCCCAGACGGTGTCTAGTACATTCACGTCTGGCTTTTCCCCGTAGGTTTGTCCCCGGGTTGCCTTTTGTCTGTAACTGGTTTGTTTTCACGCGCTTTAGTAAGCGGTTTAGTCAGAGCAGTTTATTTCTCCGTTATTAGGAGTTTATTTTTCCACTCATTATTTGTGAGTTGGTTTTTGGCTTGTTAAAGTCTGCTTTGTTTACGCTTACTTTAAGACTTGTATTCTTATTTGTTTTGTTAGGTGTTTTTACTTGTCTTATTTGTTTCAGGTACTATGTCGAAGTCTCCGTCCAGTACGGCTAGTGTATCCCCCCCTGCGGGGACTCGCTTAGCCTTGGGAGGATTGGGTGCGAGATCTTCTTCTCGCACCAACGTTATCTTTCCCAGAGCTTCGGCAGTAGGTAAGTTAGGGTCCACCTTGAGTGAGGCCCGCCCCGTGATGAGTTTGACGTCATCTAAGACGATAAAATCATCCGGTTTAGGGACGAGCAGCGTATTGTCATTTCACACAATACGAGGCAACGGGGAGAGTGAGTGCCGCACTAGGCCAATACCTCTCACCGAAATAACTGTGGGCAGCACCCCAACCTACAGTTCGTCTCACTCGAGTGAACTTTCTAGCTTGACTGCTTTAGATTCGTTCGCTCGGGGGGTCGGCTTCTTTTGTCTCTCTGCCTGCTTCTAATCCAAGCAAGTTGTGATCTTCCTAACGTACCCAGTGGGGTAACTGCGGAAGCGGCGCTTGTTTCGAGTGATAAAGGGAGCGGTAAACAGGCTCACCTGTCTAAGAAACGTAAGCGCCTAGGTTCTGCCCTGCCGGCCGGCGGGGCGGATCCTTTCCCCTCGACTTCGACCGTGTCTTTACCGACTGTGTCAAGGGAAACTAAGAAGAAACGTGGTAACCCTCCGCGGTCTCCTACTACTTCTGTGTCAAGCGTCTGTAATGAACTTTTGAAATTTCTTAAGATCATTGTAGAGAAGAGTGGCTGGTCAGACTCTATGCCTGTACCCTCCACCACACCTGACTCCAACCCCTCCCCCGTTGGGGGAGGGGGGATGCCCGAACCCACCCGGTTCCGGAGCCAGTTCCGGTTTCGGATTCGGATACTGGATTTTGGGTTCCCGAATCCGATTTTTTCCGGTTATTCGGTTAGGAACACTGGAATTCCTTTGTTTTCCACCACTGAGTCTAGTGGGCTGGGATCCGGTTCCTCTGTTCAGGTATCCGACACTTTGCTGTTGGGTCCCAACAGACATGAGTCTTGTCGCCCTTCTTCGGGCTTCTCCCAGCCACGTTCAGCTTTCGATCGTCCGGTCGGGGCTACTCCCCTACCTGCGGCACTTGGTGCTCCGCCTGGGGAGGAATCTTGGGACTGCCTAAACCGCCCTTCTTGGGATCAAGTCCTTTTTAAAGTCCTTTTCCAATGACCTAATTCATTTTGGTGGAAGGCTTGGTGTCAACTTTAAGAGTACTACTTACACCAAAGCGGAGAAGTTACCGAACCTGATGGAAACCCATTCCAGGTCTGGCCTGAGGCTGACAGCCTACCTGGGTTCGCTCCTTTCCCTCCGGGCTAGGTGCCAAGAACTCCAGATGTCTGATTAGGACATCTTGCTTCTTGACGAAGCCCTTTTGTCTTTGACGGGCTCGTGGTGGTCGGAGCTGTCTATTGTGTCAGCTCTGGCGACCAATGCTAGAAGGAAACTTGCTCTTTCCTTTTTGGGCATTGCGGATGGGGACATTCCTGACCTTTTGGCCAGCGTTCCCCACTCCGGTCAACACCTCTTTGGAGGTAAGCCGAGATAATCCATCGCGAAGTTGAATCTCGCAGGCAGGTGGCGGAACTATCTAAGCGCCTTAAGTCCTCAGCTCCTAAGTCGCAGGCTCAGGCTAGTGTTCCACCTCCTCGTCGCGGTGTAGCCCAGTCTCGCTCACCGCAAGTTCTGCCCAGTGCCCCACAGTCGTTCGGAGCCAAGGCAGGCCCTTCTCCTCGTGGTAGGAAGAAGGCCAAAGGTCGTGGTTTGGCCCACGAATCGCGGCGTTTTTGAAGGTGCGCCCCGAGCGTTGGAGGAGAGGGTTGGTGGCCGTCTTCAGTACTTTCTTCCCGCCTGGGAAGAAGTTACTGAAGACGGATTCGTGCTCTCCATGGTGCGAGGAGGCTTCTACATAAAGTTAGCAGAGCCCCTTCCGCACGGAGCTATCCGCCTAAACCCTCCTACACTCTCGCCTCTTTTCCAAGAGCACATCTCCTCAGAGATTCAAGTGCTGCTGGAAAAGGGCGCGATAGAAAGGGTACGAGACCACCCCCATCTGTGTCTCTCCCCTATATTTGTATTTCCCAAACGCTCGGGGAAGCTCAGAATGATCTTGAACATGAAGGTCATAAATACCTTTATTCCAAGAGAGCGTTTCCGTATGGAAACTTTGGCCTCTATTCTTCCGGCTATCAGACCGTCAGATGTGGCCATTTCGGTAGATTTGAAAGATGCTTATTTTCACATACCGATACACCCTTTATCAAGGGACCTTCTAGGTTTTGCCTTCCAAGGCGAAACTTTCCGGTTCAAAGCCTTACCATTCGGCCTGAAACCGGCGCCTCGAGTATTTACTCGGGTAGTCTATGCACTAGCCTGAGAATCCTTCAAGAGCGCACGACACTAGGAGTGTCTCCACTTCCTGGGCGCTTTTTCAAGGTACTCCTTTGGAGGATATCATGAGGGCTGCCTTTTGGCGCTCCTCTAACTCCTTCACATCTTTCTACCTTAAGGATGTTCCTTCTGGCGAAGTGAGGTTTGCTACCTCTGTTCTGAGAGCTGCTTCGTCTTCCCTTTCCTCCTCTCGTTAGTTCTTCCCGTCTTGGGACATGCCACCCCAGATTTTTATCCGTGCTATTCTAGCAAATAGGTAGATACATTGATTTATTGCCGTAAATCAAGAAAATTATCACTAATTTTGTTATTTACTAGATAAATCTATGTATCTACGTATGTCCCTCCCTCCAGCCCCTCTCCTTGTCTGACAACATGTCCTAGATTCTGTCTCTGACCGTTCGGAAGAGGAAGATCATGGCGGCTGCGCGTTCACTTTTGGTGGACGGGGAGGGTACTACTCGGGCGGGGCATGCGCGTTTTGACTTAGCTTTTCTCGAATGACGGCATGGTTTGGGAAACTAGCAAATAGGTAGATACATAGATTTATCTAGTAAATAACAAAATTAGTGATAATTTTCTTGATTAGTTACAAATGTTACAAGTACAGATGAAAGAAGTTTGCCAGTTACCGGTACTCTAAAATTGTTCGATTGTATTAGGAAGTCTTTGTTTTTCAGTCATTATTATGCATTTTTTCATTGACTTCTGCCACCTTTATCAAATCCTTTTTATCATCTGTTCATAGTTTTTTTTTTGGTGTGTGATGAATTTTGTGGCATAAACATTCTTTTTTTTTCTCACTGTGAATGTAATAAACATGATTGGCTACAGTCATTACACTTTAAGCAATGTTTATATTTTCCACATGATACAGGACTACTGTCATGCTAACATGAACATGAGGAAAGTGTTCACAAAGATGGTCACCTGGTTTTATTCCTGTAAGTATGAGAATCCTCACTCCCTAAAATGAATCCAGTAATTCTGAAAGATTTATTGTACACCTACCTCTTGATCAACAAGATTCCCCACCAAAATGTGTGAGAGGGATATAAATCACAATATTCTGAGTGTAATTTATGGTCTTTCTGCACGACATTGGTATCGCCATTTTCTTGATAACGTGGTGTACTACTTCATCCTGTAAATGTCATGTAAAAATATTTCAAATACACATAACAGTGATAATAGTAATGGTGAAAACTTATAGAAGCACACACACCGTCCAAGGACGCTCATGGCGCTAGCCCAGCAACAGTTCTCTTTAGTCCAGGTATACTACAAATTTATTTTATATTGGATTATTAGTACTAAACCCTAAAACAAATTCACAGCATGTATGGCATTGCAGGATTATTATAATTATGCAATGCTTACATGTGTATTAAAACTTAAAGTTTTCCTCACTAAATTAATTTAACTTTAAATTAACCCATCCCATTAACTTAAGTACCAGAAATCGGTTAATTCAGCGAAAACAAGTACTCCATTATACATCACTGTGATATTATGGGTTGTAACAGGGCTTTTGTGGCTGTTTGGTATTGGGATAGGGTTAGCTGTACTGTTACCACTACTGTTAAGGTTAGTATAGGTATTGTGTTAGAAATATAGCAAATGGATGTTGCTGGAGCATACGTTATACAATCTAGTGAAGACATGGGTTGAAGTTTTGGAATTTGACAAATGTTAGAAATTTAGCGAATGGAGCAGTTATTGCTGGAGCATACATGTGGTTAAGTCAAGACATGCTTCATGTTCTCCTTTCTCTTGCTTCCCTGATGTAGCTGATGTGCTATCTGAAGATGAGATCCTGAAGTGGTACAAAGGTAATGAGAACCCCAAGGGAAAGGCTCACTTCACTGAACAAATGAAGAAGTTTGTGGATTGGCTCAACACTGCTGAAGAAGGTACGTAACTGTGGTTAAATTCAGACATTGGTGTTTCATTGGAGGGGGAGGGGGGGAGAGTTGGGGTTAGTATTGGAGACTGTAGAAATAGAGACCAGCAGAACTAGAGGCAGATTGCTTCGATAGCTTCAGGACTCTCCAGCTAAAATTTTTTATTGAAATCTCAATACAAAAAATGTACTTAGTACATTTGAACCTTATACATGTATAGAAATAGAAAATTGTAATTACTTGTAATCTATTAACATTGTGATCATCCTCATTGTTGTTATTAATAATGCTTTGCTAGTTCTACCTCATACCTATGCTATTTCCTATCTGTGTATTCTTGTAATCTCTCATTCTCTAGTTATTTATTTATTTGTTTTTTTGTCATTTCATTATTATGACCTCATTACTACAATGAATTTTGATGAGTTATTACTGTTCATTGTTATTTGCTATTATATATTGCTGGCTTTCAAGCGCTCCTACTTTTCCTACTTTTTCCTACTTTTTTGTCAACCTGCTACTCTCCTACTTTTTTCCCAATTATCCTAGTTTATCCTACCTTTTTTCAATTTCTCCTACTTTTTTTTTCAAAATAATTCTGAGATATTCATGCAAGGTTATCATGCACAAGAATCTTAATGTAGCTTAGTTATTGCAGGTCCTTAGGTTAAAAAGTAGTTTGCATATTGAGCCTTCATCACCATTAAGTTTCACTGACAAAATGAGTCTGGGGCCAGCCTCAGACCTTGGTCCAATGGGTGTAAATAGACAATGGCCCATATTCTGAACTCCGGTTTAACTTAAACTCTAGTCTAAAGCAAGGTTCCCACTTTAATAGCCAAGTTGGAGTCTCGAGTTGTGCCAAGCTGCGCGAGCTTGAACTCGCATGAACTCGCCCAAAATTTGCCTATTTTATGAGACTTGCATGAGTGATCTACGACGCAACATCGAGTTTACTACGATAGTTGCACGAGTGAACCGAGCGCGAAACGAGTCACATCGAGCTTGGTATGAGTTGTGATGACCTGTGTACGACTTAAACCGATCTATCAACGATTTATCAAAATCTTGTTACGAGTGATAAGAGCTTTCTACGAGTTTCATACGATCAAGGGAGCGGGAAAATCATAAATTTTTTGCGCTCTGCAAAATAGAGATGGATGCCAGAAGCATTTTCGCTGTGCTTGAGGAAGAAGAGACCTTGATGCAACCCTATCAAGGAGGCGCCGCAGAAAAAGAGATGTTCAGGAGGAGACCAAAGTGATGCAAAGGGGCCATTCTTAGTCACGTGTGTGACAAAAAAACCCAGGGAAGTGGGCTATTGTGAGCCATGTAATTTTAATAACCTTCCAAGTGTGTTGGTTTTTCCTGTATATACAGTAAATACAGACATAGGTACATGTACATGGATTAAATGACAATAAAATTGTCAATGATACCTGTTCTACGTCAGAGATCAAAAAGTTCAGGTCACGTGTGTGACCTCCCACAGAAGCAGGTTTTTGAAACTTACATTTTATCTTAAAATCTTTCTGAATTTTCTGAAGCTTCAATGTTCATATTTATGGTCAGTATATTTCATGGTACTATTTCTTTAATAGAAAATAGCATTAATTCTGTTGGAAGTTGCATAAGATTTTTGTTGTGTAATATTTTGTATCATGATGTATGGTCACGTGTGTAACATGGGGGGGGGGGGGGGAGGGGTAACGTGTGTGACATGCCATAGGTAATGTGTACTGATTTTGTAAATTATAGAAAAAAATCATAATATTTAGTATTTTTAATTCATTTTGCAATAGCTCTATTATTATCATCAATTCGGTAGAAAGTGATTCTCAGATCTTTTCTTTATGAAAAATACACAGGAAACACACAATTTGTTTTCTTTTTCATTTTCATACATTTATGGATATCATTTATTGGTATATTTATTGAGATACTATGGAGGTGTTTTGGTCTAGTAGATAAGTACCCGACTAATAGTACTGCAAATCACAAGGTATGGGGTTCAATTTATTTTTTTTATACCCCTCCAAACGAAGTTTGAAGGGGGTACATATACATGTATGTAGGAATCAGCATGTGGTTGGGCAGTCGGTCCATTGCAAATATTGCGCATCGAACTGCTTCCTCATTTTTTGAGCAACGCTCATGAAATTCGCCACACACAATGATCTTGGGATGGAGATGTGCTATACATATTTTTTGAATGTGTCAGAAACTCCGTTGCCATGGTAATGGCATGTTATGGCAATAATCTTGTGCATCGAACTTCTTCCTCATTTTTGGAGCAATACTCATGAAATGTGGCACACACATTTGTCTTGGGATGGAGATGTGCAAGACATATTTTTTGAATGTGTCGGAAATGCGTTGCCATGGTAACGGCATACTATGGCAATAAATCATGTTAAAGTCTTGTGGATCGAACTACTTCCTCATTTTTCGAGCAATGCTCATGAAATTCGCCACACACATTGGTCTTGGGGTGAAGATGTGCAAGACATATTTTTTTAATGTGTTGGAAATCCGTTGCCATGGCTACGGCATATTATGGCAATAAATCAGGTTGAAATCTTGCGCATCGAACTACTTCCTCATTTTTCAAGCAATGCTCATGAAATTTGGCACACACATTTGTCTTGGGATGGAGATGTGCAAAACATATTTTTTTAATGTGTTGGAAACTCCGTTGCCATGACAACAGCATATTATGCCTTTAAGTCAGGTTGAAATCTTGCGCATCGATCTACTTCCTCATTTTTTGAGCAATGCTCTTGAAATTTCACACACACATTTGTCTTGGGATGGAGATGTGCAAGACATATTTTTTGAATGTGTTTGAACTGCGTTGCCATGGTAACGGCATACTATGGCAATAAATCAGGTTGAAATCTTGCACATCAAACACTACTTCCTCATTTTTCAAGCAATGCTCTTGAAATTTGGCCCACACATTGGTCTTGTAAAGATGTGCAAGACATTTTGTTTCAATGTGCGGCAAACTGCATTACCATGGTAATGACATATTGCAATAAAACAGGAAAATATTTCACATCAAACCACTTCCTCATTTTTTGAGCAATGCTCTTGAAATATGGCACACACATTGGGGCGGGGATATTAATCACCTTCAGTGATATTCTAGTATTTATTTTTTTCTAATTTTTTCAAATTCAAATTCATATTTATTTCATTTCCAACAGAAAGAAAAGACAATCGTATTACAGATATTATTAAAGAAAATATGCAATTGCCAGTGCACTAACGTCCTTTGGCAAGATATTTATCTGCATTTGCCATGCTCGATCCAGGTGTAGTAAGTGAGTACCTGCAGTATTTTTTTCTTGAATGCACTGAGCGCTATGGTCGTCGTGCTAAACCAATATGCTTGTAGGGCCCTCAGGAAGAACAGTATTTAGTACTGATGAGGCTTCCCTGGGTAAACAAGACGTATGATTATTAGGTGGTCTGTCGGTATCGACAGATCACCTTTTAATTTCGTAAGAATTTTCTTTCTTTATTTTTATTTTTATTTTTATTTATTTTTATTCCGTCCACTTTTTTTGTGTAGACGTTTATGCAAAATTGACAATGTCAATTTCCTTCAAATTTCAACCAGTCATCAGGCCCTATAAAATCTCGTTCTCGCAACTTTGCAAGGTCATCGAGTCATCATGACGTCATCAAGGCGCCATTTTGTAAAAATCAACTCATTATCATATCTTCATAACGGAAAGTAATTTTTCATTCAAATTTGGCATGATCAAGGTCAATGTGAATCTGGTCAATTTCATATTCTTAGACGCGCGCGCAAAAATTAAAAATGGTCCAAATCGTCTCAAATTTGTTTTCAGGCCATTTTAAGCATTTCAAAAACGTCTGCGCAGGCACACAGCGTGTACAGAACGTAAAAACGCCGTTTTTTTCGCATGGTTTGTCTTCCTAACACTATTCTTGACAATTTCCAACTATTTACAGTTATTCTCGACATTCCATAATGCCACAGGCGCGCTTCAATGGGCAATATAATGTAAAAAGTGGTAAAAACATGCCTATATGGAATCCGCCATAGCTTGTCAGAATGCCTGGATACCCCCAAATTTTATTACATATTCCGAAAGCCTGTGAGTTGTAGATTTGAATTCATGTATAATTTTGTCCAATCGTATGTTTTGACGTCGTCATATTTGCATATGAACTCAAAAAATTTATTTTGAAAAATTGACGTCATAATTTTTGTATTCATTTGACAATATTTCAGTAATAGGTTGTCGATTTTCTTTCAAATTTTGATATGTTGTAGCTGAGACAATTCTCTACAAATCAGCCCCACCATTTTTCATTCTGACTAAGGCATCATGGCGTATTTTTGCGATTAAAGGAGGGATGTCAATTTTATACATTTTGCGTGTATTCTCTATGGGATATGACTTTTTCTCAAATCTTGATTCTACATTCCAGTCTTCTTTGAGCAGTATCTCTGTTATTTCTGCTCGATTTTCTTCCAAATTTTAGTATGTTATAGCTGAAACTATAAGCTTTCACAAATGTGCCCTACAATTTTTGATCAGACGTCGGGATCATGCACATTTTTTAACTACAAATTGTCATTTGAGAATCCCGTTTTTCGCTTACGTGTTATCTCTGTTGGAAAATTTTTTGTCTATTGGTAAAGCACTTGCCTCCCATCCCGCTGACCCAGGTTCGAACCCCGGTGGGTCCATTTTTTTTTTCCATTTTTTTTCCCTTCTTTTTGCCTTTCATTTTACCATCTGCTTCAACTACTATAACATATACAATCACAAACAATGTAATAAACTTTTTAATTTTGCTGTTATGTCTATTGGAAAGTAGTTATTATTATTATTATTATTATTATTATTATTTTATTTATACAGGGTAGCCCCATCAGTGACATGCACTGTTCTCCCAGACGCCCCTGTTGGAAGAAAAATAAAACACAAAGAGATACAAAAGATACAAACTTACAATTACGTCAAGCTGGAGGTGTTGATGAATTGTCAATCTGAGATTAAGGTTTGTGGAATCGCCAGTATGATGAAATGAAAGATTGTGGAGTCGCTGCAATCCTAATTGAGTTTGGCATACTGTTCCACAATAATGAGCCATCAACTGCAATTCTTTTCTTTCCTTTTTCAGTTCTGCATTTTGGTTTATTGATTCCAAAACTGCTAGCACTTCTGGTACGGTATGAATGGATGTTTGATGCTTGTGTGAACAAATCTGTGAGATATTTAGGGGTATTTCCATTCAGAGCATTGTATACAAGTTTGATTTTTTTGAAATTTCCATCTCTCCTCTATGGGAACCCATCCTAGCTTTTGCAACACTTCTACTGTTGGGGTTCGAGTATCTACTTGCAAAATAGTACAGCCCATTCTTTTTTGTTGCTTGATGATTGTATCTTTCAGGTTCAAATTGCAGTTCGACCAAACTGAACTGCAATAGTCAAAATGTGGCATAATTAGCGAGTTTGCTAATAGTTTGGCACAATGCTCTGTAAGGAATGGCCGGGGCCTTCTAAGTAATGATATTTTTGATCCTATTTTCTTGCTTATATACTCAAGGTGATCATTCCAAAGCAATGATGGTCCATGAAAACACCTAGGTATTTAAAGTGAGCCACCCTTTCCAGTCTGGCATTGTCAACTTTGAGTTCTACTTGTTCACAGACATTAGCTAACTTCTGAGATGTTCCTATTATACTTAGTTTTGGATGCGTTCAGCTCAAGTCTATTTTCCTTCAACTAATGATTTACATTATGCAAGTCTTCATTGAGGCATGACTCAATATCAATAACTGATGTAGCACTATAGAGAATCATTGTATCATCGGCATACATTATTACTTTCCCATTCTTTATTGAACTCGGTAAGTTATTCACATAAAGCGAGAACAATTGGGGCCCCAAGATTGATCCCTGTTGTATTCCTGATCGGACATTTCTTGGCTGAGACAATGCTTCTCCTACAGCTGTACACTGACTTCGATCTTGGAGGTAATCTATGAACCAATCCTTCTCAATGTCCCCGATTCCATAGTTAGATAGCTTATCAATTAATAGGCCATGGTCTACGGTGTCAAAAGCCTTTTTCAGGTCTAAAAACACCACCCCAGTCAAACGCCCGTTATCCATTTCTTTGTATAACAGATCACTGACATAACACAGTACAGAGTTTGTTGAATGTGCTTTCCGAAAACCTGATTGTTCTTTAGCTAGTATGTCATTATCTGTGAGATAGTCAATCAGCTGGCCATTAACTGCTTTTTCAAGCATTTTCATTATTATTGGGATAATTGATATTGGCCTGTAGTTTGACATGTCCTCTCTTTCTCCCCCTTTAAAAATGGGAGTTACTCTCGAGCGTTTCCATTCCACTGGTATCTTTCCTGTACCTAGTGAAAGATTAAAGAGGTGCCTAAGATGAGAACAGATCACTGGGGATGCTGATTTAAGGAGTCTAATGCTAATACCATCTAGGCCGGTAGCCTTATCTACATTCATCACTTTGAATTCATTACATACAAACTCCTCATCTACATGTTCAAATTTGAAACATGGCTGGGTTGGCACTTTTCCATGTGATTGATTTAAGGTTTTTCTTTGAGAAGGGGCATGATCAATTCCGGAAACACAATTAATACCAGCTGATGCAAAGAATTCATTGAACTTTTCTGCTAGAACTTTTTGGTCAGTAACATGCGTACCATCAACATTACCACTCCTGATGGTGTTAGACTTTTTGTTAGAGGGTGTGAGTGTTTTGAGAATTTTCCATAACTGCTTTGGATTATCTTTGTTTTCCATTATCTGGTCTTGATAGTACCCTTTCTTAAGTACCTTTCTCATATTATTCACAAAGTTTCTCACATCTCTGTATTTTCTCCATATTTCCCTGTTTCCAGTCTTCTCAGCCTGTTCTTTCAAATGGTCTCTTTCTTGTGAATAACGAACAAAATCACCTGTTACCCAAGGGGTTTTGTTCCCTCGTGCTCTCATTGTAACAATAGGAGCATGCTTGTTACACCCTTTTGAAAAGGCATCTTTCCAAACTTGCCAGGCACTTTCCACATTTACACTTTGCAAAACTGGCTCCCAATTGACTTGTTGCAAGTCTTCAATGAATGAATCAATGTCAAACTTTTTGAAAGACCTAAATGTAACAATTCTTGGGGGCAAAGTTGGTCTGTGCAATCTCCTTACTATATACACGAAACTGTGATCGCTCATACCGTGGGATATTACTCTACTTTCTTTGACATTTTGTGGTGTATTAGTAAGCACAATGTCAAGTAGACATTGACTATTTTCAGTTATCCAGGTGGGTGATTCAATAACTTGTTGAAGGTTGAGTTGGATACATAATGGTCTGATAAACTGAGCCTTTCGTACACAAAGCATATTGTAATTGAAATCTCTCAAAACATATACTTCTTTACCTGTACTAATCGCTTATGAGACTGTTGTCTCAATGAAATTCTGATATTCGATGTTTGAGTGAGGGGGACGGTAATAGGTTCCTATCAAAATCTAGTTTGTACTTGGTACAGTGTAATTTAAGCTCGATCCATATGGATTTGATACATGAATTTTCTAGATCCATTCTTCGAGAGTAATTGAGTTCATCTGATATGAACACAGCTATCCCTCCCCCCATGTCTGCTTCTATCGTTTCTCTTGATAACAAAACCATACAAATCAATTTCAAAATCTGCAACTGAATTATCTAAATGACTCTCAGTGACAGAGATGATATCGAATGGTTTGAGCCTAAGCTTTTCATTAAGATGATCAATTTTCGGCAGTAAACTACAGATATTGACATGAGCAATTTTTAGTCCCTTTGGGTTTACATCGTCATCGTCACCGTCAACTCCAGTGTCACTTGGAATGTTCATTGAAATTGTCCTGTTGATCGAAGTATTGTGTACGAACTGAGTCCTGGCAGCCCTCCTCCCACAATGGGTTTTTTTCTTGGTAGCTATGCCAAGTAAACTGATTCTTTGCCAGACGTCATTGTTCAGTCTTTGATATCGAGAATGATGAATCTGTGGATCAAGCCTATGTAGATCTGCACTGTCATAAGTTATTTGTACATGGCGTTGCGTCCTTTCACCAGTGTCTCTGTGGCAGGGGTTTGTTACAGTACGATGCTCAGTGGGACTAGGGTTTGGGTCTATATCACCTGAACTCAGAAGCGAAATCTGAAATGACGCTTCTGAATTAGCATAGTATGATACATGAATACCACAAAGGCATCATGGCGTATTTTGGGGATTAAAGGAGGGATGTCAATTTTATACATTTTGCGTGTATTCTCTATGGGACATGACTTTTTCTCAAATCTTGATTCTACAATCCAGTCTTCTTTGAGCAGTATCTCTGATATTTCTGCTCGATTTTCTTCCAAATTTTAGTATGTTATAGCTGAAACTATGAGCTTTCACAAATGTGCCCTCCAATTTTTGATCAGATGTCAGGATCATGCAAATTTTTTAACTACAAAATGTCATTTGAGAATCCCGTTTTTCGCTTACGTGTTATCTCTATTGGAAAATTTTTGTCTATTGGTAAAGCACTTGCCTCCCATCCCGCTGACCCAGGTTTGAACCCCGGTGGGTCCATTTTTTTTTCCATTTTTTTTCCTTCTTTTTGCCTTTCATTTTACCATCTGCTTCAACTACTATAACATATACAATCACAAACAATGTAATAAACTTTTTAATTTTGCTGTTATGTCTATTGGAAAGTAGTTATTATTATTATTATTATTATTATTATTTTATTTATACAGGGTAACCCCATCAGTGACATGCACTGTTCTCCCAGACGGCCCTGTTGGAAGAAAAATAAAACACAAAGTTCCACACTGTTCCACAATAATGAGCCATCAACTGCAATTCTTTTCTTTCCTTTTTCAGTTCTGCATTTTGGTATATTGATTCCAAAACTGCTAGCACTTCTGGTACGGTATGAATGGATGTTTGATGCTTGTGTGAACAAATCTGTGAGATATTTAGGGGTATTTCCATTCAGAGCATTGTATACAAGTTTGATTTTTTTGAAATTTCCATCTCTCCTCTATGGGAACCCATCCTAGCTTTTGCAACACTTCTACTGTTGGGGTTCGAGTATCTACTTGCAAAATAGTACTTGATAGTGCTTGATGATTTTATCTTTCAGGTTCAAATTGCAGTTCGACCAAACTGAACTGCAATAGTCAAAATGTGGCATAATTAGCGAGTTAGCTTTCACAAATGTGCCCTCCAATTTTTGATCAGATGTCGGGATCATGCACATTTTTTAACTACAAAATGTTATTTGAGAATCTCGTTTTTCGCTTACGTGTTATCTCTGTTGGAAAAATTTTTGTCTATCGGTAAAGCACTTGCCTCCCATCCCGCTGACCCAGGTTCGAACCCTGGTGGGTCCATTTTTCCCCCCCCCTTTTTTTTTTCTTTTTGCCTTTCATTTTACCATCTGCTTCAACTACTATAACATATACAATCACAAACAATGTAATAAACTTTTTAATTTTGCTGTTATGTCTATTGGAAAGTAGTGTAAAGTAATTTGTGTACAACCCTATGCAAAATCTGAATGCCTGTCGTGTACATGTATTAAACGTATGGGTTAATCTCCCATGTATAATGCAATATGAAATTGTCCGATTTTCTTTCACGCAAATCTCCATCCATTGTCAACATTATCAGGATTATTATCTTGCACAAATATTATCACATCTTACAAAGCAATTTGCCAATGGGCAGACAGACCACCTAATACGTCTTCAGTGACAAATTAAAGTTATAGTTATTAATATTACTAATTTAATATATATTATTGTTATTGTAATTATTATTATTATTATATGTATATCTACTATTATCATTATTATTAATGTTCAGACCAAAGAATCAAAGTAAACAAATCAAAAGTTTTCATGCTGATATACAAGTATTTTCATCTTCAGCTTGTTTTCTAAACTATTTTTAGAAGCACATTTCCATTGGCCAATTACATTTATTTTATAAATATACGATAGCTTATTACCCTTTGATCATAATTGTATAGAGATACGCAGTCAATTCTGAGGATTAAACAAGAGGAATACAACAAGTGAAAACAGAATTAATAGGTCAAGAAACTCAACAGGAATAGATGAAAAAAGACTGCACACATGACTTGCCCAGTACATATGCACTTGACCATTTGCATTCGGGTCACATTTGTGACAAAGTTAGTTAAGCGATATTTAAAGAACGAGAATCATATTTGGAGTAATATTTGGTGAAATGGAGGACACATACAATTTAGCTTATGACAGGAAAAATATAGATTGTCCAAATTGTATTTTTCCGATAGCATAAACTTGTCATGTTTTGGGGTCACGTGTGTGAGATTAGAATGTCTTAATTATGCATGTTAATTATTACATAATGCACAGACAAATTTTTTTTTCCTTCAACTTATTTACTGCAAAAGGACCTAGGAAGGATATGATTTCATTATATAGTGACAACGACTATTAAAGCTCATACTGAGAGATGACTATTATATGGTGAAAAAAGGATTTTTTTTAATTTTTTTTTTTTTACTTTAATTTATGCCAATGTAATTGTATGCAAATTAGCATAATTGGGTCTTCAATTTAAAAAAAAATGTGATCCATTTAACTTTAGACATTATTCTTCAAGAATATACTATTCAAAAACAGCAAGAATTAACTTCATTTTTGACAAAAAAAGTTTCACTTTACAAAGAATGGCCCACTACCGCAAAGTCCACTACCGCAATGTCCACCACTCCTGGGGGGCATTTCATGAAAGGCCTTTTCAGATATTTTATCCGACAAATTTGCTCTCAGCCAATCAGATGCAAGGATTTCAGTAGCTGAAAACAGTTGTCGGATAAAATATCCGACAACTTCCTTTCATGAAATGCTCCCCTGGATTTCTTGAGCTGAGGCATGTTTCTTGCCTTGTTTGTTGGTAGTTGTGGAAATGCAATAGCGATGGCCTATTTTTCTGTGTACTCATGCATTTATGGTTGAATAAATCCTCCTGTTCAGACACAAAACGTTTATACCAAAACTCGATAAAGAAACATATAAAATTTTCATCTTATAGCCTACGGACTGTTCAGACACATATCTCGACCGATTAGAAAAAACATTGTATAATAGATGCGCAGTTTTCCACTGTGCATGTTGTTATGGTTGCTGCTAGCCCCCTCACGCATGGAAATGAGAGGTAAGGTCACCTTTTGCCCACGCTTACGTTAAGCCCCGCCCAGTTATACCGTTCTGTGGTCATCATACATTCAGACACACACGGAAAGGTGATTCGTTATCGAGTTCTACAGAGTGTTCAGACACAAAAAATTTATACCAAAACGGTATAGCTATAAGATGGTGATGAGGGAACTAGCAGCGACCAAAACAACATGCGCAGTGGAAAACTGGGCATCTATATGATGATTTTTCTAATCGGCCAAGATATGTGTCTGAACGGTCCGTATTCTATATGATTAAAATTTTATACGACGTTCATTTATCGAGTTTCGGTATAAACCTTTCGTGTCTGAACAGGGGGCTAGTTCGAAACGATGCTCTGACCCTAGTTTCATTATACGAAGTTTCATTAGCGTTCAGTCACATAAATCCATCGTATAGCTATACTGTTTTGGTATAATTTTTTTTTGTCTGAACACCCTGAATGTGTTCTTTCTTGAAAATACCTATGGGGAAATGTAAATCACTGCATATTTATAGGCCAGCTGACATATCATGGTGCGCTTGCAATCCACTCTGAATAAGCTCGTACGAAACTTGCTGCAAGTCATCGTGCTCGATCTAAACTCGCGCTAATCTCGTGGGCAACTCTGCCTGACTCGTAACACAATCGTAGTGCTCGTATCCCACTCTTGGAAACTCTAATAGCACTCGGGTATACTAGAAGGTGGCAAGTTATGAAGAGTGCATCTCGAGCTTCTTACGAGTAATGCGAGTATTGTGAGTATATTGCGAGTTTAAAAGAGTTCAGCACAAGTTGCAATGAGTTACTGAAAATTTTGAACATGTTCAAAAATTTTGGAACTGCTTGCGACTTCAAGGAGAGTTGTGCAGAGTTCCAACGAGTAACGCCAAGCCGTGCCGAGTTGTCTCGAGTTATCCCGAGTTACATGAAGAGCTTTACGCGAGTCCCTCCTTGAGGCATCTCATCACAACTCTCCATAACTCGCCACTATAACTCGGCTAAGTGGGAACCCTGCTTAAGTGTGGTTTAAATATGCCCTTTAAACCGGAGTTTAAGAAAATCACATTCTGAACTCCCGTTTAACTTAAACTCCAGTCTAAGTATGGTTTAATTTTGTACAGAAAGTTAGACTGCAGCTAGGGGTAGTTTAAGTCCGGTTTAACTTGTTTTCATGCACGGCTGCCACGGGATAATGTTTGCAACTGAGGCAAAGAGTGATATTAACAAAGGCTTTAAAGTCTGCTGGCACCAGCTTAGAGAGAGGTAAATTTACCTTCGTAATGAGAAAATTCTTCTTTTTCCTTTTCTTTTTGGCTGGATCTAGAATCGAAGTTAGATCTAGCGTTACAGGCAGTATTCATGGCAAGCGCTGTCATTGTCGCAAAACCGACTTTGCAACAATCTTTCGCGCTCACACTGGAGCTAGCACAGCTCTTTACAACCCCAACCCAAGCCGGGCTGGCCGGCCCAGCCGACGTGATCGACAGATACCCTCTCACGCCATGCATGCAGTGCTGAGCTAGCTAGCTAGCTAAGCCAGGCTAAGGAGTCGGAGCTGACTGTTGTTGCTGCGACTTGGCTTTGGAAGTTGGGTTCAACAAAACTACGGAACAAATAGATCATTAAGAGCTCAGCTCAGCTCCAGAGATTATTGCAATTCCGACTGCAATTTCAAAATTTGACAGCTGAGTCAGATTTAAAACTCAACTCTCCAGTCAGCCTCCAACGTAGCTATACTGCAGCCAGTAATCTAACTTTTACAAAAGTCTACCTTCGTTTAATAGGAAAATAGGGTCTAACTTTTAGAATCTACAGTAGACTTAGACTAGTAACAAAGATAGTCTAGTCTATACAACAATTATGGTCTAACGTTAGATGCTGTCTTGGAAAAAAGAGACGCATGAATAACTAGGTCTGACACTTAGTCCAGGAACTTATACAGTCGAGGGTTGTCACCAGATTAATTTTGTAGGCCAGCAGCTACTAGGGTCTAGTAGATCTAGCTAACGTTAGGTTCTATTAAAAATAACACAGTGTACTTCTCCTAGTATACATCTATGACATACATGTAGGCCTAGATCTATAGATGTCTGAAAGAGATCTAAGTTAGACCTATCTCTTGATTACATGTACATGCATTCAAATTGCATATCACTGAAAATATGCTCTTGAAACAAAACAAGTTGTTTCTAAAAATGTATAGGCCTAACAATTAGCTCTACTACCTCTAGCCTAGATCGATCTTTTTTTTTTTTTTTTTCCAGAATGCCCCCTGTGTGTCATAACAAGATAGATATCAAATCTTTCTGGCTATAATATATAGCCTGGGTCCTTTTGCTTTGAATACCGTACATCAAATTTGCAAAGTGACGGATTAGATGAGGTGTTACATTCACCTCACCAGGGGCATTTGGGGGATCACAAAGTCTGGACACCTCCCCCCCCCCCCCCCTCCCCAGTTTTGTTTTGTTGGGTTTTTTTTTTTTTTTTGCTTGCTTGCTTGCTTGCTTTCTTGTCAGATATCAAACTTTTTTTTTCCAAATCAATTCCCCCAAAATCTGATGCTTTTTGTTGTTGTTGGTTGTCAATTGCTTGAGCCCCCTTTTTTAAATACAAATTCCTTGATCCGCTCCGCTCCCATACTCCATAAGATGGAAATTGCAGACCTAAATAGATCTAACTTTTAGATCTAGATCTACCATGATTTGGGAGTGGTGATTGATGATAAGCTAAATTTTGAAGAACATTTTACATAGATCTACAAAGATCAATAAGGCTAACACTACAGTCTAATAAATTTAATCAGACAAAACTTTATTTAGATAAGGGTAGTTTCTCACTTTTGTACAAATCGCTTGTTCGGCCCCAAATAGAGTAGGGTTTACGCTCATGCTATGTGGAGCCCCTACCTTAAGAAACATATTACCTACGTGCTTTGGAAAATGTTCAAAGAAAAGGGACTAGATTAGTCCCAGAGTTAAAGGGGCTGCCTTATGCACAAAGATTGAGACAGTTGAATATCCCTACCTTAGCTTACAGGAAGGCTCGAGGCGATATGATTGAAACATACATGTACAAGATTTTCAATAAACATGATTCTGATGTACATGTAATGCCAATTCTTGTATTAAAATCCAGAGATCAGACAAGAGGACATAGTGAAAAATTCTTTATTCCTAGGACCATAACTCAGAGATACAAAAATTCTTTTTATAGTCAAATAGTCAAATACGTAAACCATGGAATAATCTTTAAAACAGCACCATTACTGCCCCGCGTGTGCAAAAGAGGAAGTACTTGGAGCTGAATATATTCAGAGGCGTAGTGCCTGCGTTCAGTATCCCTAGTGCCGGTATCCCTAGGTACATGTATTACATTTAACGCAAGATAAATCGACCAACCTAACCTTAAATAGTCGTTCATTGATGATCCAGGGAACTCCAGTAGGCTAATCATGACAAATGAAGTGTCAAATGGTGTGCCTTTAATTTGTGTAAAGAGTATTTCATGACATTTCTTGATTAAATATCTTAAAAATGAAAGGAATAAGCAAATTTCAACCTTCTTGAAGATAAATTGAGCTCTACTGAACATGTGCAGTAGCAGCAGACTACATCTCCATGGCAACTAAACCACAGTTCAACTTAGACTAGACTTAGACTCTAGTTTAACTAAACCGGACTTTCAGAAACAGGAATGGAGTTAAACCCGACATGCAGTCTAGGTCGGGTTTAGTTACACTGTGGTTTAACTTAGACTGGAGTTTAAGATAAACCGGAGTTCAGAATACGGGCCAATGGGTCTAAGGCCGACCCCCAAAACCAAATGTGTGCCAATTCCTTATATGTATTTCTATTTTTAACCCTTTTTGTCATCTTCTCTTTTTATCCTTTCATATTTTTTTTTCTGTTTCTGTCTGCTTTTCTTCATCAATTTCATCATGTATTTCTTTGTATTTTTCTTTCCATATATCCTTACTTATTCCTAAGTTTTCACTTGTCTAGCCTTTTCTATCTTTCCCTATGCACTTCTTTGTTTTTACCGTTGTTTGTCTTCCATTTCTATTCCTTCTTTTGTATTTCTGTTTTTCTGTTTATATTCTCTACTTATTCTATATTCCTTATGCATTACTTTTTTCCCTGTCATTTTAAATTCTATTCTTCTTTTACCTAGGGGCAAAACCCCATTTTGGGGGGTTTTGAGACACGGGCTGTTGTAAAAGGTTGTTGGGTATCAGCTTGTTCGGAAGATCACCCTGCACAACTTCCACGTGGACTACCTCGGAAATGTGCTGCTGGAAAAAAATGGCGGCCATTTTTTCAAAATGGTAGCCATGTATTACTAGCATTGACAATTTTGAATATGAGTTTTTAATAAAACCTTCAGATACCATGTATGAGGCATCAAATTGAAGAAAATTAAATTCCCCACGATATGGTACCACATTTGATTGTCTTGATGATTATTTACATAATGATTTCGGGCCAAATATGTGAATTTTTAGCATTTTTTCCCAAAATATGAATTGCACCAAAATACATTTTCCTCTGTATGGCTAATGCCTTTGTGACTAAAGACTTTAAACTTCCATAAAAACTGCCCCTACATATGGTCAATACCCTATGAAAATTACAAGTTTGCTGCTTTTCTGTCAAAGAAGTTATAGTGTTCTAAAGTTTACACTTTGATATTGGCTTAAGAGTGAAAACTTGGTTGCTAAGGGCTGCCATCTCCCTAGCAACGGTGTCATTGTGAGGTGTAGAATCAAATATTTCACTTTTAATTGCTATCGGCGTGCAGATGAATATTTTATACCGAGTGTGATGTCAGATAATGCAGTTTTATCATATTTTATTGATAAATAACTCTTTATTATTGCTTTGATCATGATGATGTACATGTGCCTAATTAGCAACGGTTGATATTACAGTAACCAATACAGACTATTGGTCCAATGATATATAATACGAGACTTGGTTTCAAGTCAGGACTAATGATTTACACTCAAGTTCAGAACTTGCACCCCACACCCCTCCCGTGCCATGTCCATGCCCCCACCCCCATTGCTATGATATCATTGTGCCTGGTAATCAATGAGAAACATCCAGAAACTAAAGAATACCCTGGGGGGTGATTCACTAACTGGGATCGATATCATTCCTAAAATCAATTCTCGGGATTGATTTCATTCCCAGCTTAAAATTAATTCCACCTTACTGATTCACTAAATCGCTTTTAGGATGGAATCAATTTTATCATGAATATATATGAGCGCAAATGAATATTTACGAGCGCACTCATTCCAACCAATCAACGTACTCAAATTTCAGTCACCGCCCCTCAGTCACCCGACCTAATTCTCTACTTAGCGCGTAGCTAGTGCGTGTTACCTAGCTACTGCATTAATTGCGCGCACGCATCGACTGGACATACACAGGGCTAGGGCCTATGGCTAGGGCAATGGGCGTGCAGGCAGGCACAGCGCAGGTTGGGGCGCGGGTGGGCATGCAGTGGAGTGACCGTTTGTGATTGTTAGGAGCGATCCGGATCACTCCCAACCTTAAAATCAATTCAGAGGCTGGAATCAATCCCAAATACCTTAGTGAATCAGTCACTAAAAGCGATATCGCTCTTAGGATGGATATTGTTCCTAAAATTGATTTTTTTCTTATTTGGGATTAATTTTAGCTGTTAGTGAATCACCCCCCAGGATACATAAAATGGTGTTAAGTAATAGTCATGATAATACTCCAACATTTGAAGATACTGGATAGTGGGGTTTAATTTGCGATTTTCTTCGAGGCGCTTTTACCCTCGGGGCTTTATTCAAAATATATTGGAGATAGCATATTGTTATAGGTCTTCATGAACGAAAAGATCCTACTGAGTAATGCATTTTAAAAAAAAGTGACATTTTAGTCATTTTGTGTGTTAGAGCAAATGGGAGAGTTGTCCACGGCTACATCATAGTGACATTACCTATTCGGCCAATTTGAAGTTCCCATAAGCATAGTGATTACAACTTTCAAAAATTCATAACTTTCTTATTGCTTCTCCGATTTCGTTCAAACTTTCTTCAATCTGCTTCTCTGATTTTTCCTCTTTCTTTCAAAGCAACTTGCTATTCAGGTTGGATTTCCCTTTAAAATGCAAAAACTTTCTGAAGCTCTCGCAAATGTCGTAATTTTGTAGGAAATAGTGAATAATTAGTGTTCTAAGGGAGTTCAAAATTCAAAACTTTCTGTGACTGCTTTGCTCCCTTGCATATAAGTTATATCAGGATTCAGGATCTTGTTAAATGTTTTGCCCCCAATATATGAGAGAGTACATAAACAGCATTTTAAAAGGTTCATCATTAAAAAGAAATCCTAACTTTAGTTTGCTTTGCTAAATTCCAGGATTTTCTCTAATTTTAATAGGAAGCAGTGAATAGAAAAGAGTTTTTAAATTTCAAAATTTGAAAGAATCTCTAATGTTCGGTTTCTTTGCTGCCATGTTGGATTAAGCTCAATCCAAGTCTACTTAAAGTGATTGATTAACTTTGTGAAAAATTGTAAAATCAGCTCAAATGCCAGTGAATTGTGTGCAGTCCTCTAACTACATATATAATTAAGGATATGTGAAAGTATGAGAGAAAATGGAACCCGTTTACTATTCTAAAAAAGAGAAAATCGCGATCAATCGCTAGCGCAAGTCGCTCGGCTTCTTTGCTGCGCTGCAGTCACAAAAACCAAGCACCAGCGCTTGGCGATTTCAGAGCGGGTTTCCAGCCCGTACGGTATTCTGTGATAGAGCGCAGTATGCCAACCGTAAGAGTTCTTTAGGGTTCGGTGGTACTCTATCCCGACATCAATGTTCAATCGTAAATATCTTGATATATAAACGACCGATCAGCTTATAAAACTCGGGCGATTCCTGTCTGAGCTAAAGGTTTGCAATTATGATTACAGCATTAGCTGGAACAGTAATTTTTTTTTTTCAATCCTGGGCAAAGTTAATCAATGCCTTTAAGAAAATTTATTTGCTGGGTTAATTTTAAGAGTGGGAGCAGGATGGGTAGGAAATTTGTGAAAAGTTTCCTCCTTAACCACTCTGCTGATTTTTTGAAAATACTCTTCACTTTTTGTCGGCACATCTAATGACCTTTATTATTGTGGCTTGTTTGAAAATCAAAATTTCAGCTACCTTGTCAGCAAATTTGGTTGCACATCCTCTCCCCCCCCCCCCCTCCCCCCTCTCCATTTAGAATGGTCTTGGATGCCCCTGCCCAAAACCATCCAGTATCTACATGTCTGGGAGTTTAAATCTGCTGTATCTTTTGTTGTTGCTGTTGTTTTGGGGGATATAAAACTTTGCTTGAGAGTGGAGGAGAAGTTGTGGACAAATAGGGTAGAATATAGGCGGACATGTTCCACCAAAATTATATATATATATATATATATATATATATATATATATATAGACTCTTAAGTCGTACTTCAACTTTATGTTTTTCCTTTTCTTTTCCTTCTTATTTTTTCTTTCTTTCTTTTTGATTGGGAATGGGGGAGGGGGTAAGCATGGACATGTCATTCATATACAATATGCTCCATGAATATCTTTGTTTTATGTTATAGAAGTGCTTTGTTAGTTTTGTTTTTGAATAGTATAGAGGCATATAACATCTGAGCAGCAGCAAACCGATTTGATTGGCATATTCAGGACTCTCTTGTGGGGACTGCTGGCTTGCCCAGCTGTCAACAATTATCTTGGTGATGCCTGAAGTGGCTATTGTTTGCAATTGCATAATATATACAAAAAAGGGGGGTGCGGGGATAGGCCTACCTACTTTGTACCAAGTTTCTACATGCTTTGGAGTTTGAATAATATCTATCACTTGAATCCAGGGCCCCGTCTTATAAAGAGTTGCGATTGATTCGAATTGATCGCAGCTTAAAATTAATCACAACTTAAGAAATAGGATTTGCGATTGATTTCAAGTTGCAATCGATTCGAATCAATCGCAACTCTTTATGAGATGGGGCCCAGGTCTCATTTATTTCACTCATGACCTAAGTTGGTTTCTTCAACTAAACAATTCTTGTAGATATTGATAAAAGTTAAATTTAAGAGAAGGGGAAGGGACAAGAAAGGTAAAGCATTGACAGATTTTTTCCCCTTTACCATAAGCCATAAGATTTTTAATGAGTTGCCAAGACTCTTTGATCTATTGATCTATTTTCCATCAAAATATTGCTGTGCACTAAAACCTCTCGCTTTTAACACCAGGGGGTGGGGGATGAGAGTGGATAAACATGTCATGGGGAGGGGGGCGTGTGGTTCAAGTTCTAAACCCCGCTATCCAGTATCTTCAATCATGGAGTTATTATGACTATCACTTGAAACCATTTTATGTATCCTGGGTAGTCTTAAAATGGTTATTGAATGTTTATCATCGGTTAACAGGCACATTCATATCATAGCAACGGAAGGGGGGGTGCACAGACATGGCAAAGGAGGGGTGTGGGGTGCAAGTTCTGAACTTCAGTGTAAATCATGACTATCACTTGAAAATTGGACCAATAGTCTGTATTGGTCATCATGATCATAGCAATAATAAAGAGTTATTTATCAATAAAATATGATAAAATTGCATGATCTGACATCACACTGGGTATTAAGATATTCATCTGCACGCCGATAGGAATTAAAAGTGAAATATTTGATTCTACACCTCACAATGTCACCGTTGCTAGGGAGAAGGCAGCCCTTCGCAACCAAGATTTACTACAATAAATCAATGTATCTACCTATTATGCTAGTCTCCGACTACGCAAGCCATTCGAGTACAAAAAGTCACAAATTGTGCATATCCCCCCACCCAGGACATCGCCTTCCTCCGTGCACGTTGCAAGACGCGCGCGCACACTCGTCCTCTTTCTTACTCGCAGCCTTCGAGTCTGCAGCTAAGTCTTTTGCGCTTAAAAATTATCAGAGTTTTTACTCTTTTTTGGCGCGTTTGGATCGCTTTGTGTTCCTATTCCCGTTCCTATTGTTTTTAAGTAACATTAGGACGGCTCCTTTAGTCACGTTTTATTTCGTTTTGAGGAAATTTTAGATTAATTTCTTCGAGCATTTTTCCTCTTTACGGAGCTTTGCCCCACATACTCACTTCGGTGTTTTGTTTGGGCGGCTTCGCCCGCGTGCCTTTTGGCATTTTGGGTGTATTGTTTGTTTAGTGCATATCCCTTTGTTGAGTTTGACTGCGGTTTGGAGTTCTCAGTATTGTGTTTTGTTTTCCTTACAGTTTATTATGTCTTCCGAGGATGAGTTGTCAAGGCCCTGGCGGCCCGTGGGCTCCTCTCCTCTCCTTTCTTCCGATTCAACAGCGGTTGTTTCGGCGGACTTCCCTGGTTCGTCCATCCCTTCGGGGGGGTCGTTTTTGTCAGTTTCCGATAAGAAAGGTTCCCCGAGCGCCCGCTCGGGTAAGTTGTCTGCCCTGCCTGGTACGTTTGTGCCGGGCAGATCAGCGCGGACAGCTACAGGTAAGGATAGCGCCCTTCTCAATTCCACTTCTCCTACTGGTTTAGGGATTGCGAGTTGGGCGCTTGCTGGTACGGTCACTCGACCTCCCGTCTGTGTTGCCTCCTCTATGTTTACTGCCATAGGGAGCTCCACTCAGGCGTGTACCGGCACTGTCTGCGGACAGTCTTCTGCTCTCACGACCTCTATGTCTACTGCCATAGCGACGGTGAAGCGGAAACCCACTGGGTCTGCCCAGCTGACTCTTCCCGTTTCGGCGGGGGGACAGCTGCGCGGTCACACCTCAACGGGGCTGCCTAGCAGCATACCGCCCCAGTCTTCCTCCTCTTGTAGGGCACGGCTGGCGGGGCGGGTGGTCCCAAGTGCTGTCTCCCGACAGCCGCCGGGCCTCGGTCATAACCTGACCTCTTCTGCCTCACCACTCCCTAAGTCCTCTCGGCCACCTGGTGTGACCAGGTCCGGGGCTTGCGGGCATATGGGCGCTGCCGCCCTACGTTTGCCCGCTCCCGTTGGTGATCCGTCTATCTCACCCACCACTCTTGTGCATGGTGTGAGTGTGACCGAGGCAGCACCCCCTTCATGCGGTGTGTCTGCTTCTGTTCAGCCGGGAGGTTCTGATGTTTCGCATCAGCATGTTTCCTCCCGTGCTAGGAAGCGAGGCTCGACTGCTGGCGATGTTATTCCCAGCAAGAAGCCTAAGGCCAAAAAGAAGAAGTCTAAGAAGGATAAATCTTCGACGGACTCGTCTTCTCAGGCAGAGCTTTTGAGCCTGATGAGGGCTTTTGCTGAGCAGCAGGGCTGGAGTCTCACTCCCACACCTAGCTTGGCGTCTGAGTCTGGCCCTCTGTCGGTGGATGGTTCGGTTTCCGTTCCTAACCCCGACCCTGGTCACATCATACCGGCTTCGGTTTCTGTTGTGGCTCCTCCTTCCCCTCCGCCGGCGGCACTTGGTGCCCCGCCTGGGGAGGAGTCTCTGTTGGACCCGTGGGCATACCAGTCTTCCTTTCAGACTGAGCCCGATAGTGACTCTGTGTCGCAAGCTTCGGCTGCGACTTCGTCTACTTCCCAGGCCGCGGTGGAGCCGCAGGCCTTGCAGGTGTTAGCCTGTGATGCTAAAGCCCTGCTGGAAAAGTATTTGCCGGAGTCTTTTTGTCAGGCTCCGCCTGACCGAAATCCGGCCTCGTTGCTGTTCAGACAGCAGGGTCCTCCCCCTGGCATCCCCCTTACGGAGGACTTCAAAGGGGAGTTTGATAGAGTTGCATCCCGGGATGTGTCGGCTTTGCCTAAGTTCGGAGTCGGTCAAGCCTTCTCTTTCAAGCCTGAAGATGCCCAGGGCTTCTTCTCGGCTAAGTCCTTTTCCCCGGAGTTTCGTGGTGTGGCCCAGCGTCTTAATGTATCGCTGAAGGCCAAGCCCTACCAGTCTCAGGACAAGCCTTTAGCCTCCCTTTCTAATAAGATTAGGGCTGGCATGCGGCTTTCGGCCTACTTAGGCTCGTTGATCAATCTTCGAGCCAGGTCGGGGGAACTCGGTGTCTCGGAAGGTGATTCTGCAGTCTTAGATGATTTGCTTCTCACCCTAGTGGGCCTTCAGTGGTCTCAGTTATCGGCGGCGGCCGTTGCTGTTACAGACCAGCGCCGTAAGCTGGCGCTCTCGGCCCTAGGCGTTCTTGATCGGGACATTCCGTCTCTCTTGCAAGACGTGCCTTCTACTGGCCCCTTCTTGTTTGGAGGGCATTTTGCCCAAGTCTTCCAAAGGGAAATAGACGGTCGTAAACAGGCTGAAGATATGGCCAAGCATTTTCGGAAGCCTGTCTCTAAGTCCAAGGTCTCGACCCAGATTGGCAAGCCCAATCAGCGTTGTGTGACTGTTACTATTCCCGCCCCTGCTCCCTCCGCCAGGGTTACCTCTAGGGGCAGCCAACGCGGTCGGGGTTCTTTCAGAGGCAGGGGTGTACGCAAGATTGTCTCGGCCAAGCCTTCCTCTTTGGAGAAGGCTGGGCCGTCCGCCGCCCATGTCCGCCCCTGCACGGCGTCACGCCGCCGCAGAAATTTCATCTCTGCTGGAGAAAGGGGCGATAGAGAGGGTAAGAGACCACCATCATCTGTGTCTCTCCCCAATTTTCGTTATCCCCAAGCGCTCGGGGAAACTTCGTATGATTCTGAATATGAAGAGAATCAACCAGTTTATTCCTGCTGTTCACTTCAGGATGGAGACACTAGCGTCTATTCTGCCTCTAATCAGGCGAGACGATCTGGCTGTCTCCCTAGATCTCAAAGACGCATACTTCCATATTCCCATTCACCTTGCGTCGAGAGACTTGCTAGGCTTCACCTTTCGGGGCGAAACCTTTCAGTTTCGCGCCCTTCCGTTCGGCTTGCGCCCAGCCCCTTGTGTATTTACACAAGTGGTGGCTGTTTTGGCCGCATTTCTGAGAAGTCGCGGTCTCCGCCTTTTTGTCTACCTAGACGATTGGTTACTAGTTGCAAACTCGAAGGCGCTGTTAGCCGATCAGGTCCAGCTCTTGGTGCGTTTGACCCAAGATCTAGGGTTCCTGATCAATTGGGAAAAATCGGAGTTGTCTCCCTCTCGTGTCCCGGTTTTCCTGGGTGCCGAGATAGACATCCCGAATCAGTTGGCTCGTCCCAGTCGGGACAGAATCCAAACGATCATCTCGTTGGCCCGGGAGTTACGAGTAGCCCGCAGAGTCAGAGCCAGGCGCTGGCTTCAGTTTTTGGGCTATCTGGCCAGTCTGGTCGATATTCTCCCAGACTGCAGGGATCTGATGAGACCTTTTCAGAGGCATCTCCTCAGGTATTTTCGTCCGGGCAAGGACTCTCTAGCGGCTTGGATTCCGCTTCCGAGAGACATCAAACACCTGCTTGTCCCTTGGACGCACGGTTCCTTTCTTGCCCAAGGCAAGCCGTTCCGCACTCCGCTGCCGTCGATTTCTCTATCGACAGACGCCTCCCTGTTGGGTTGGGGCGGTCATTGTGCAGGCAGGATGGTGTCGGGGGACTGGTCTCACTTGAGCACCATCCCCCATATCAATGTCCTCAAAATGATGGCAGTTCTTCTGTCGCTTCATCATTTCAGGTGTCACCTTGTTGGGCACACTGTGCTCGTTCTTACGGACAATGTCACGGTGGCTGCCTATATCAACCGTCAGGGCGGCACCCGGTCCTCCACGCTGAATGCCATGGCGGCTCATCTGTGGAGATGGTGTCATTCCATGACCATTGTTCCTGTCGCCTCGTTTATTCCTGGCCAGGACAATCTAGTCGCAGATTTCCTGTCTCGAGGCAGGTGTCTCCCCTCGGAGTGGAGCCTCCATCCGGAGATTTTCCACCTCCTTCTCAGGGTCTGGGGTCCCTTGGAGATCGACCTTTTTGCGTCGACCTTCAATCATCAGCTGCCGAGATATTGTTCTCGGGTCCAGGATCAGGAAGCGTGGGCGCTAGACGCCTTCTCCCTCAACTGGCAGGCTCTGCAGGGGTATGCCTTCCCTCCCTTTCAGCTGATTCCTCGTGTCCTCAGGAAGATCAGAGAGGATCAAGCTTGGGTCTTACTCATAGCTCCTCACTGGCCCAGGAGGTTTTGGTTCCCAGACCTTCTGAATCTCCTGGACGGCCAACCATTTCCTCTTCCGCTGAGATCGGACTTGGTAATGCAGCCCCTCTCGGGGATCCTCCACCATCATCCGGCAGCTCTCCATTTGACTGCCTGGCCGTTGTCGGGGAGGATGCAAGAAACTCGGGACTCTCTGAGAGGGCAGCCGAGTTTGTTTTGCAGAGTCGTAGAGGCTCCACGAGGGATCTCTACAACTCTCGGTTAGGGGCCTTCTTTAGTTGGTGTGAAGACCATGGTGTCTCACCACGTCGAGCCTCGGTTGGCCTTAAAGCGGATTTTCTGATCTCCCTCTTTGATAAGGGTAGATCGATTTCGACTATCTGTGGTTATCGTTCAGCAATTGCCGCTATTCATGTTGGCTTTGCTGATGGTTCGGGGGTTTCTAACTCCCCTCTCTTGGCTAAGTTGACGCGGTCCTTCTTCTTGAAGCGTCCCTCAACGCCCAAGTTAACTCCATCTTGGAGTCTACCCAAGGTCTTGGATTGTTTGGCTAAGCCACCCTTCGAACCTTTGGGTAAAGCGTCGTTACATCACTTGACAGTAAAGACGCTTTTTCTGGTCGCCATAGCCTCTGGGCAAAGGAGAAGTGTTCTTCATGCCCTTTGCCTTACCCCGGGACACATCCGTTGGGAGTCTGGAGGCGTGCGACTCATTCCTAAATCCTCGTTTGTTGCGAAGAACCAGTCGGCTTCTTCGGGTCCGGTTGAGATTTTTCTTCGCCCCTTGTCACATCTTTCCTCAGTTCCCGAGGATAAGGTCTGGTGCCCTGTGAGGGCCTTGAAATGGTACGTGGATAGGACCAAGTCTTGCCGCAAGGATGATCAACTCTTCGTCATTACCCGTGAGCCCTTCTCCCCTGCCTCTCGTGAGTCCATCTCGAGATGGCTTGTAGAAGCTATTCAGGCCGCCGGCCCTGAGGCTTTAATTTCGGGAGATAAGCCCCGTGCTCATGATACTAGGGGCATTAGTACTTCCTGGGCTCTTTTTCAGGGTGTGTCACTTGTTGACATTATGAAGGCTGCCTACTGGCATTCCCCCAATTCCTTCATCTCCTTTTATCTAAGAGATGTTTTGTCTGATGAAGGATCCTTCTCTACTGTGACGTTGAGAGCGGCAACGTCTTCTCTGGGACCTCATTAACCTTCCTCTTTGGGACATGCCACCCGTTTTTGAGTGGGTGTTGGTCTAGCATAATAGGTAGATACATTGATTTATTGTAGTAAATCATTAAAATCAGAACTGATTTTATTATTTGCTAGATAAATCTATGTATCTACCTATGCCCCTCCCTCCTCCCCTCTCCTTGCCTAGCAACATGTCCAAGGTTTGTTTTGGGGCTGCTCGTTAAGAGGACGAGTGTGCGCGCGCGTCTTGCAACGTGCAGGGAGGAAGGCGATGTCCTGGGTGGGGGGATATGCACAATTTGTGACTTTTTGTACTCGAATGGCTTGCGTAGTCGGAGACTAGCATAATAGGTAGATACATAGATTTATCTAGCAAATAATAAAATCAGTTCTGATTTTAATGTTCTCACTCTTAAGCCGATATCAAAGTGTAAACTTTAGAATGCTATAACTTCTTTGCCAGAAAGCAGCAAACTTTCATAGGATATTGACCATATGTCTGGGCAGTTTTTAAGAAAGTTTTAAGTCATTAGTCACAAAGGCATTAGAAATATGGAGAAAAATGTATTTTGGTGCAATTCATATTTTGGGGAAAAATTATAAAAATTCACATATTTGGCCCAAAATTGTTAAGCAAATAATCATCAAGACAATCAAATGTGTACCATATTGTGGGGAATTTAATTTTCTTCAATTTGATGCCTTATACATGGTATTTGAAGGTTTTATTAAATATTTGTATTCAAAATTGTCAATGCTAGTAATACATGGCTGCCATTTTGAAAAAAAATGGCCGCCATTTTTTTCAGCAGCTTGTTTCCGAGGTAGTCCACCTGGAAGTTGTGCAGGGTGATCTTCCGAACAAGCTGATAGCCGACAACCTTTTACAACAGTGCGTGTCTCAAAAACCTGCTTTGCCCCCTAGGTATTTGTATTTTATTTTCATTTTTCTTTTGTCTTCTGTATATATTTCCTTATGTATTTTTTTGTTTTTATTTCTCTTTTATTATGTCATTATTTGAGTTTACCCTTATTTAACATTCTCTTCCTATTCTTCCTTCTGTATTGCTAAATTGTTATACCCCTGCCAAACTAAGTTTGAAGGGGGTATATATAGGAATCAGTGTACGGGCGGTCGGGCGGGTGGGCTGGCGGTCGGTCAGTCCGTTGCAAATCTTGCTCCTTGTACTACTTCCTCATTTTTTGAGCAATGCTCGTGAAATTCGCCACACACATTGGTCTTGGGATGAAAATGTGCAAGACATATTTTTTTAATGTGTCGGAAACTGCGTTGCGATGGTAGCGGCATATTATGGCAGTAAATCAGGTTGAAATCTTGCGCATCAAACTACTTCCTCATTTTTCAAGCAATGCTCATGAAATTTCACACACACATTTGTCTTAGGATGGAGATGTGCAAGACATATTTTTTGAATGTGTCGGAAACTGCGTTGCCATGGTAACAGCATATTATGAATATGAGTATGCATTTATTGTCCAATACTGGAAATTCTTCTTCCACTGGTGATACAAACATTTGCAATAATAACAGAATACAATATAAAATGTAGTGATAGGATACAATACAATGAATGATTATAGGGTACAATATAAACATACACATTTTGGGTGGGGGAAAAAAAAAAAATGTACGGAAATCAGTGAAGTTACTGCAATACACAGAAAATTTCAGGAGATTAATTTGCATAATATAATATAACTAGTAAACTGGATCACATCAACTTACGGTCTATTTCATCAAAAATCGGTTATTTGAGCAAGAGACAAAAGGGAGAATGGAAAAGAGGGAGAGGAAGAGAGAGAGAGAGAGAAAGAATGAGTGAGAGTGAGTGAGTGAGAGAGAGAGAGAGAGAGAGAGAGGGAGAGAAAGAGAGAGTGAAGGAGAAAGAAGGGTAGATAATTATGACGGCAATATGACTTAGGATGACAAGTTGTACACTGTATTATATATTTACAAGGTAATTTCATGATATAAGACCTCGTCTGACTTGAGAGTTAAACAGATGGATAGAGTCGGGGACAAATGATCGTCGAAAGCGTGCCCGTTGTGTTCGTGGTGCACGCAGGCGTATTCCCGATCTGTTAAATTCATAGTGTTCATTCAATGGATGCGAAGGGTCATGTGTAATCTGTTTAACTTTAGATAATACATTCTTATGGTACAGATTTTCAACCGAGGGTAGATCAACGCCTATGATACGCTTTGCTACCTTTCTCGAACGTTCTAGCATATTCTTGTTGGCATTTGTAGCGTTTGCATAGTAGCAAATTAGATTGAAACTTAATACACTCTGTATCAAGAACTGAAAGAACAATGTTAAAAGCTTGCTATCTACTCTCAGGTTTTTCATTACCCTTACAAAGTATAACCTCTGGTTGGCTTTCTTTCAAGTTGAATTCTTGCGGATCGAACTACTTCCTCATTTTTCGAGCAATGCTTGTGAAATTCACCACACACATTGGTCTTGTAGTAAAGATGTGCAAGACATATTGTTTCAATGTGTGGCAAACTGCATTGCCATGGTAATGACATATGGCAATACAGGAAAATATTGCAGATCAAACCACTTCCTCATTTTTGGAGCAATGCTCAGGAAATTTGGCACACCCATTGGGGCGGGGGTATTAATCACCTTCAGTGATATTCTAGTTATTTTTCTGTTGTTTTCTCTTTCCATTTTTATTTTTTCCTCTCATTTTCTATATTGCCTTGTATTTGTAAAACCAACCCCTGAATTGTGTCAGGGGTCACCTGGTCATACTGTGGTGTGTGTGCATGGGGGGGGGGGGGGGGGGGGGGGGGGGGGGGGGGGGGGGGGGGGAGGAAGGTTAAAATAAGGGCCTGCTTTTTGTGGTATTTTTACGACCCAGCCCCAGCCCCCAAATGGAACCCTCCTCACACACTGTTTTAGTTAGATGTTTAATACAGGGTTCTTAGGGATTTACCACAAGATGGAAGCTCAGTCATACCCATTGCTTCCTTGCATGATTGCATGTCAAAGAGGTGGAACCTGGCAATATGGTCATCCTATCGAATATGTGTTCTAAAAGCTATCTAAAGTATCACTTTGAGCTTCGACATGAAATTGGTAAAATCAATTAGTGCAATAAATACAGATTATTGAGATCTAGTTAGAACACCGGGTGGTTATGTATCAACATCGGGAAAAAAATCTGGAGGACCTGCAGATATCCTACTTTTATCCTACTTTCTGTCTCCTAAATCCTGCTTTTCTCCTACTTTTTCAGAAATTTTGATCCTACTTTTCTCCTACTTTTTTCCTTTGGTGTGCTTGAAAGCCTGTCAGGCTTTCAAGCGCTCCTACTTTTCCTACTTTTTGCTACTTTTTTGACCATCCTCCTACTTCTCCTACTTTTTCCCCAATTCTAATATATCCTACCTTTTTTCAATTTCTCCTACTTTTTTTCCCAAACATATTTGAGATATTTATGCAAGGCTATCATGCACAAGAATCTCATTGTAGCTCAGTTTTTGCAGGTTTTAACAAGCAGTGTGCTTATTAAGTCGAAGTAAGCGATGTGAATATTACCAAGAAGACTGTACCCCTGTTACGCTGACAAAATGAGTCTTGGCCCATATAAAAGTGTTAATTAGCAACAGGTCTTAGGCCAACCCTCCCCCTCCCCCAAACCAACTGCGTGCAAACTCCTTAATGTATTTCTATGTTTTACTCTTTTTATCTTCTTGTTTCATACATTTTTTTTTCTGTTTCTATCTGCTTCTCTTCCTCTATTTCATTAAGTATTTCTTTGTACATTTTTTTCTTTCTTTATCATCAGTTTTCACTGTCTTGTTTTTTATCTTTTCTTATGTATTTTTGTATTTTCTTCTTTCTTTTTCTATCTTGCCTTATGTATTTCTTTGTGTTTCCTGTCCTTTATCTGCCATTTTTAGCTCATCTGGCCCGAATAGGCCAGGTGAGCTTATGCCGTGGCGTCCGGCATCCGTCGTCCGTCGTCCGTCCACAATTTCAAAATGCTTCTTCTTTGTCATTTCTCATCCCATTTCAATTCTGTATACTTCGAAATTCATTAAATATGCTAATTTATGCAAATTTATTCAAAATCACAAAAAATGCTTCTTCTACATTTTTTCACCAATTTCGATTTTTTGGGGGGGTTCATTTGGTAGAGCTACATGAGCTACATAGAACTTCTACACAGAATTTTGAAATTTTGTCCCAAACATTATATATGCTAATTTATGCAAATTTTATTTGAAAATCACAAAAAATGCTTCTCCTACATTTGTTGACCGATTCTGATTTTTTTTTTTGTTTCATCTGGTTGAGCTACATAGAAAATTTACACAGAATTTTGAAATTTGTCCCAAACATTATTTATGTTAATTTATGCAAATTTTATTCGAAAATCACAAAAAATGCTTCTTCTCCCTCATTTCTTGACCGATTCTGATTTTTGTTTGTTTCATCTGGTAGAGGTTTATGAGGTACACAGAACTTCTACAAAGAATTGTGAAAGTTTGTCTCAAATATTATTTATGCTAATTTATGGTAATTTTATTCAAAACACAAAAACTGCTTCTTCATTTGTTGACCGATTTGATTTTTTTTTTTTTTTTTCATCTGGTCGAGCTACATTAACTACACAGAACTTCTACACAGAATTTTGAAATTTTGTGTCAAACATTAATGCTAATTTATGCAAATTTATTCAAAAATCACTAAAAATACTTCTTCTCCTTCATTTGTTTACTGATTTTGATTTTCTTGTTTCATTTTGTAGATCAACATACACAGAACTTCTATGTTGTTTGAACTGTTCCATGGCACCCTTCATATTATTCACAGTCATTGTATCACAACTTCATTGTATCACAACTTCATTAAGTCTCATTTATTAGTAAAGAACTCATCTACTGTATACCCAAAAGATGTAAAAATATTATACTTGTTCAAAAAAAAAGATCAGCAGCTGTCCATAGATTATTCTTGTGTGAAGTATGGATGGTTATTAATACAAAATAGGAACTGTTGTGAATGATATGATAATGTGATCTGCGTCCATGTCGCGGTGCCGGGGAACATGTTGCACTCATAGTGACAATATTTGACTGCATGCATCAGAGTAACAAAAATGTTAGTATTTGTTGCTAATACTTTATCTAATTATTTTCTTAGATTCTCATTCTCCATGTAAAGTTCATTCCTCAAGCTCCCTCACAACCATCATTTCAAGGCACCAAGAAAAAATATTAACACTTCAAAGATGAATGCTGCTCAACCACCAGCTTTTAAAAACATTGTTTTTCCTTCAATTCCTTCCTTTATTCCTAGATATAAAGCAACATGCACCATAGACTTACAACAAAACTGAAGGTTCTGCATAAAGAAGAGACAAAGGAAAAGAACGACTCTACATCCTCCCTCCTCCCAGCCCTGTTGGCCCAATATCATCATTTATACTGTACATTTGCAAAAACCAAGAGGAAGAAGACTGCATTGTATAGTCCCCTAATCACGTTCTCCCTGCCCCCTCCCCTTTCCACTCTACAAGTTCTACTACAACATTACTAATAATAACAACATATAACATTTATATTGCACTTAATACAAATGTTTCTTTTGTAAGAATATAGACTTGAAAGGGTGAGGGAGAAGGCACTGAAGCCACCCTTCAGATCCCCAAAACTTACACTTCCTTTTGTACGCCACAATGCATAAATTATCTCATTCATTGCCTTTTCTTTACAAATCTTTCTCGATAAAGAATTGACACTCAATATAGATACCTCACCATGACCACTGGCGTAGCCAGGGGGGGCACAAGGGGGCCATGGCCCCCCCTGTTGATCGGAGAGCAAAAAAAAAAAAAAAAAAAAAAAAAAAAAACAACTAATTTCCTTTTCACATGCTGGTCTTACTAGGACTTACCCTACCCCTACCTTACAATCGAAATAAGGAAAAATAAAATGGAAATATTACCAAAAAAGTAAACAAAATAAACACTGCTTTCATTTCCAGCAAAAACTGTTCCTTTCCAAATCATAACCCCGAAACTTTGTTAACAACATTGACTAAGTAGATTGGTAACAGAACATTTATATTTCTTTTAGTTTGTCGAGAGTTGAAAGAAATTGTACTCAGAATGATGAAGAGGCGTATCAGTTATTCTTGCCGAATATAAACCTCTCTTTGTGAATGGGTATATGTCCGATGGAGGCAATAACCATTTTCTTCGTTTTGTAAATCTTGAGTTTGTTTAAGAGTTATCATTGTGGTAGCCAACATTGCTTTTATACGAAAACAATGTCACCGTTATATCATTTTTATGGTCTTCATCCGAGGAGAAGCAAAACACTGTTTTTCAAGGTAGAGTTCGATTTTATAGAGGAATATTCAAAAAAGATACAATTTCATTCTTTGTTCAAGTCGTATTTTATATACTAGTAAGTCATCGGACGAGATGCTTTCTGCTTTGATGTTTACAGTTTTGAGTCAAATCTATTATCACTAAATTGAATGACAAAAACGGCCTTCACATGTGGCAAATCATGTGCGCTTGACTTGGTTGTATGAAGACTTTGTTTAGCCCGTTCTCTATGTGTAATTACATTATTTCCATATGTTTTTATTACAAATTGTGATCTCTATACTCTTTACACGATGTAATTCTAATATTTTTCCGTGCTAAATACTCACATTGATGTTCATTTTGGTTACAAAAATTAATCAAACTATATAATTCCTCAGTACTTAAATGAAGGAGTACGTAGCTGGATTCGTGTAGTATATACGAATTAGGCAACTAATGAACAACCTCTAACCGAGAAAATGAGATAAAGAGCTAAACAAGGCAGCTAAATAAATTGCTAAAGTCTTTTACATACACCTAATAAAGATGTTGCATGTGTTTTCAAATGAGACTACCGCTTGAGATGAGATATAAATTCCACTCCATGAGAAAGGGCGTCCTCTTAGTCATATGTTAGTCAATAGTCAGTGTGTCTGTGTGTGGGTTTTTGGTTGTTAGTCTGTATATTTTCCTATCCGAAAACACGGGTTTCAACGTTTCGTATGTACACTGGTACAGCTATTTATACACACCAACTACATGTAATTTTGCGTATTGCTTGGAATTCTGGAGCCCCAAGGAGTGGTAATCCTTCCACTACAATTCATTCCAGCGGAGTAGAGAAAAAAAAAATCCTATTTCATCTGTCACTTCTCAAGTAGGTTACACCAGAATAGAATTTTAGGGTGCAGAAAATGCCATTTTCATGACCTGGTTTTAAAAAATTTTCCTACCGTGGGAGGGGGATACCCCCTCCCACACCCTCCCCGCTCGGTCGCTTCGCTCCCTCGCCTTGGCCCCCCCTCTTGAAAAATCCTGGCTACGCCAGTGACCATGACGTATTGTATACTTTTCTTAATTAAAGTTTCACTTCAACTCAATAAAGCTAACTATTACCATTAACATTATTCTAGAAAATGTTTTAACTTCAGTCATGCAACTTCAACTCAAGTCACAAATTGAATTACGAATTGTTTTACTTTTATTTATATCTACAGGTCACTGTCTCATTTTAACATAACATTTAACCATATTTCTAATAGGCACTTTGTATGTAACAAATTACAGTGTCAACTCAAGTAAAATTAAAAATTGCGTGAATCTCTTTGCCGGATGCCGGATGAGCACCACATCATTGATGTGCTGGTTATTCCTCCTTATGTATTTTTGTTTTCCTGTTTTATGTTTTCTTCTCATTCTATATTCCTTATGCATTACTTTTTTTCTGTCTTTAAGTTTGTATTCTTTTTTATCTATCTGTATTTCTTTTTTTCCTTCTCTTGTTTTCTATTGTTCCTGATGTGTTACTTTGTTTCCATGTTCTTTAATCTTAATTCTCATTCTAATCCTATGCATTTCTTTTTTCTGCGTTTCTATCATCTTCTCCTTTTATATTTCCTTACGTACCGGTAGTTACTGGTTTTATCTTTCCATCTCTCTTTCAATATTCCCCTATGCATTTCTTTCTATCCTTTAGTTTTTTCTAAAATTTCTATCTCTGCATGTGTATTTCTTTGATATTCTCTTTCTATTTTTTCTTCTGTATTTCTTTGTTTTACTTTCTTTTATCTTTTATATCTATCTTTGCCTTTGTTTTTCTTTAATTCAATTCTCTTTCCATCTTTTCTTATGTATTTTCTATGTTTTTCACTCTCCATTTTTCTATTTTTCCTCTCCCCCCCCCCCCTTCTTGTTTTCTATACTTCCTTGTGTATTTCTGGGGGTTTTTTTTCTTCTCTTGTTTTCTATCTTTCTTTATTTAGTTCTTTACCCCCCCCCCCCCTTATTAATGTTCTCATTCTATTCATCCTGATGTATTTTTCTCTTTTCTGTTTATATGTCTTCTCTTTCTTTTAATATGTATTCACTTGTTTCCTCTCATTTTCTGTCTTGTGTATCTCTGTACTTCTTTACTATCTTTATCTATTTGTATATTTCCTTATGTATTGGTTTTTTTCTCCTTTCTATTGTTTTCTATCTTTTCTCATGAAATTCATTGTTTTTACCCAAGTATTTAACCTTTACTTACTGTTTTTTTGTATTTTATTTTCATTTTTCTATTGTCTTCTAACTGTAATTCCTTACCTTTGTTTGTTTTTCATTTTCTATCTTTCATTATGTAGTTCTTTTTTCCCTATGTATTTCTCTTTTTATTCATCCATATGTATTTTCTGTGTATTTCTTTGCATTTTATTTTCATTTTTCTATTGTTTTCTGACTGTAATTCCTTATTTATTTGTTTTTTATGCTATCTTTCATTTTGTAGTTCTCCCCCCCCCCCCCTTCTTTAACAATCCTTTTCTATTCTTCCTTCTGTATTTCATGTTTTTAAATTTTTTCTAGTGTCTTTTCTTTCTATTTTTCATTGTGTATTTTTTGTTTTTCCTTCTCTCATTTTCTATCTTTCCTTGCCTATGTAAGCCAACCCCTGAATTGTGTCAGGGGCCACCTTTTCATACTGAAGTGTATGGGGGGGGGGCAAAATTAAGGGCCTGCTTTTGTCCAGTTAACGACCCAGCTCCAAAAGGGGGCCGGCCTCAGACTATTTTAGGGTCTTAGACAACCGGGTCTTTGGGATTTACTACAACAAGATGAAAGTGCAGCCATACCCATTGGCCCATTACTCCCCTGCATCCCGCAGAATAGGAACCTGGTGTACTGTAGTCATTCCATTCCTACTTTTATCCTACTTTCTCTCTCCTAAATCCTACTTATCTCCCTACTTTTTCTGAAAATTTGAACCTACTTTTCTCCTACTTTTTTCCTTGGGTGTGCTTGAAAGCCTGACATATTCAAGATCACCATGGAGCAATAGTTTAACTTTGCCCCTCAAAGCAGTCAGTATTTCTATAGTTGAATGGGAATGGAATTTTAGTGCACTAAAAATAATAGTAGAATTCATTATGTGCAAGCTTTAAAACTATATAGCAAGTATAGATACAGTTAACTTTGCATAAGTTAAATATGTTGGGACCTCAAAAAATAGTTTGACTTAGGAAATGTAAATAACACGTTTTGCATAGTTTGGTCAAAAAAATTGACTTAGGGAAAGTTCGACTTGTGCGACTTTGAGTTATGCAAGGTTAACTGTATTTTTATTTGAATACTGAGGTGAGGTCCTGAAAAGAGGAAAGGAAAAGGAAGTGATGGAATATTAAAAAGGATACAACAAGAGAAAGAAAGGATAGAAAAGTCAAGCAAAATAACAGGGAAGCATCAATTACGATAACACCTTTGCATTTTGAATGAGGAGATCGTAAAATGATGAATTCAAATGTAAGTAGGCCAGGAAATCAGCCTATTACTATGAGTAACCTTATAGTAATTGCTAATCAGTTGTTCTATTTCTTTTCATGTCTTTTTCTCCAGAATCCGACGAGGATGAGGAAGAGGACCAAGATCAAGATGAACAGTAGATCTTGAGCTTTCAATGCCTTATTCCAGATATCATGCTATCATCATCATGTATCACATGTAATTTCTTACTGTATTGACTTGATATCCTCAGCCATCATTAACATGAGGCTTCCTTTGTCATGTTTTGTTGCTGTTTCACTAGGTCTTCTTACTCCATGATCATCCCATTTCTCAAATTTGCAATTTATGTTTATTAAGGTACTTATATTCTTGTTACAGTATGCAGCAATTGTAAAAGTTGTTTAAACTTTTTTGGGAAGTTTTTGTGTGCCCCTTCCAAGGGTGTTTCTGTAAAGCTGTGCAAGAGATGATTGTTCCACCTGGAATATATTGTACATTTTTAATAATGCCTTTTCCTGAATTAGACAGCATTGGTGATTTAACTTGCTATTACCTTTATGTTATTGCCTCTTAACAAGAATTATCATTATTCCTAGACAAAGTATATTGTTAAGTACTGTGAAAGAATGGATAAGTTAAACTATTCCAACATGTTACAGATAAGAACAATGGAGATAGATATGTACTTACCACACCGTATCTTTTATATTCTGTATTGTTTTTCAGGATATTTATGAAAAATGTGTTCTCTCAATGAACAAAGTTATATGATGATTATAGCTGCCATCTGGGCATATCAGCAAAGGTAGCCCAGTGCAGAAAGTCTATTAAGTCTATAAAGTCTAGAAAGTCTATGTAAGGTTGCTCATTGTAGAGAATTGTTTAACACCTTTATTCAAATGTACTACAGTATTCCTCAATATTGTTTATGTCAGGAAACCATGTTGAATAAGTTGCCTTTCCTCCCAAATCATTATGACTATACTGACAAAGATAAAAAATTTCAACTCTTTTACTACACTGATATGAGTATTGTGATATCATGGATGGCTGGGCTGATATTCACTTGTGTAGGTAGACTATATATTGTAGAAAATGAAATTGAAAGGGTGGGGGTGAAAATGATGTCTTATGTTAAGATATTAAGACATCAAAATACATGTAGTAGTTTGCACTGAATTGAAGCCATGAATTTTATATTTTTCAAGTCATGTTTATGTTCCTGTGTATGATGTAGATCTTCTTCAGTGAATGCTGTTGTATTTTGGAGTATGATGTATGTACATGTACATGGATTGTCACACCTTCATGTGTTTAGTTTAAGAAAATCAGAAAATATATCAAATTGAAATGAATAAAAGTTCATATGTTTGATTCTATATATTTTTTCTTAAAGCATGTACCTTTAATATGCCAAGACCGTTATGATGTGTATTTACATTTAGAATAAGTGACATCACTGGAAAATATGTAAACATTGTAGAACTAGAAAGCCTCAAGTCAGATAAAATATTGTTTTCGTTTACTTTTTCCCCCTTTTATTTCATTTTATAACATTCTTACACCAAGCTAGTTCTCACTACTTTCTGGACAATGTTTGCCAAAACGGGCTCAAACTGTGTGCGAACGGAGTAAACGTAGTAGTAACTGTTTACGATCTGTTTAAGAACTTCATGGACAGGCTCAGACTAGCTTGGATAGGAAGGGTGCTCTAGAACTTTGAGCCTGTCCTAAATTTTCCCCGTCCTAAAATTAGATGGAGTGACAATGTACTTGAATGAGACGAACGGGGTTGCCGTACTTCAATCCTACTAGGGACTAGTTACAACGTGACGTGGTCGAGCATCAATTAGCAGTACGACTGGGTCAGTTTGTAACTCTACCAGGTCCGTTGCCAAACAGATCCAACTCGACCGCACGTCTTTAATACTTTAGCTCAACCGGGTCCGTTGCCAAACAGACCCAACTCGACCACACTATGTCCTTAGCACGTTCAAAACAAATTCACACATTCTGAATGAGTTGGCAACACGTTTCTACATGCTTCTTTAAAGTTCCCAGTAGGTTCTCAGTAAGTTTTACTCGTTTTTAATATGTGTTTGTCGTTCCCACGCAGTTCCTCCCCATCTGCAGCATGCTCGGACAAGGTACATGTAGGTTATAAACCTCTTCTTCCTCAGCTTGGTGTAGCCTGTCCTCAGGCTGATATACCAGATGATCAGCTCCTCACTGTTTACGCCCATCTCCTCTGCTTGCTTCTGCCACAGGAACTTTTTTCTTTGTGTCCTTATAGTCCTCACGTTTTTTTGTTATACAGGACTTCATTGGCCTTGAGCCATTCCACCACGGCTTTTTCTTGATAAGGGGTGAGATGGGTGTGGGTTTTTGTTTTTTCAGGGACTTCTGCTGCTCAAATTGGGCCTGATCTGGCTGGCCTTCAGAGGAACTAGAGCTTAGGGATCTTTGGGTATAAGAACTAGTGGCTGCTTTCCCATGGCTAATCCTTCTGACACTTTTCTTTGGAGGCATAATGGAACACAGAAGGGTTGAGGAGGCAACTGTAGTTGTATGTCTTGATCTTCTTGAAGCATCGAACGCGAATGAGGAACGGGAAGAACGCGCTAGAGTTTTATAGCCCTCGAGCCAGGACGGGATTGTATATGGACTAGGAGTACGTTCGAACGCACTAAGAACGAGATGAGGACGAGTTGAACCGTCTCAGAATGGGGTGGTCGGGTTACAAACTAGTTAGAACAAGTTGCGAACTAGTTAGAATGGGTTGGGAACGAGGTAGAACTAGTTAAGAACGGATTTAAACTGACTACGGATGGGCTTGAAATGCTTGGAAATGGCTAATTTACCCGAACTGAACTTGATATGAACTGACTGGACGGGGTACAGACGAGATAGACGTATTGAAAACCATTTAAGAACGAACTAGGATTGTTTTAGAGGCCAAAGTTACACAATCTACCCCGACCACAACCCGTTTTACGATTTTCTAGGACAGAGTAGGCATTTTTGAGAACGTAATGAGAACTAGTTTGATGTGATGGGGGCTTTAGGTAGACAGTCTGTGTTGGTATGATTGTTTTGTAAACTGTATCACTGTCCTGATTTTCATCATGTTTGGTAGATTTTGATATTGTGTAAAGCAGCATCTATCTCGTGATGCTTGCTTAACTCATTGTAATGATTGAAAGACTGGACTTAGGAAATCATAGATCGGATGAGTCATAAGAACACATCATTTTTCAGTTGGTTATCTCCCCACATTTTGAAATTCTGTACTCTTCTCTCATACAGTGTGTGAATTTAGAACTAAGCTGACAGGTAGACCCATATGTATAATGTAACTGATTGCTTACATGTACATGTCAATAACAAACTCTTTATTCTATGTTGAATGCTAATATGCAATGTTTGGTTATGCCTCTCACTAAGTTATTTGTGTTGGGAGGTACAGTTAGGTCTTAATACCAGGATGATTTTATTTCAATGTCAATAAAAGAATGTGATGTAATTATGCTAAGAAATTGATGTTTTTCTAAATGAGTCACTTTTTTGTTGTTGTGTACCATTCTGTTTTCATGGCTACATGTTCTAAGAGTTGGGTATTAGTCGATATATGATTAATATGGAGTTGATTGTATTTACTCACAAATAACGAGTGACAATACATTACAATATGACCATTCAAGATCCCTGCATGGCCTACTATATGGAGGGGGGGGGGGGGGTGACCCTTCCCCACACCCTTTTGAATTGAAAAACTCATATAGTATTTATAATAAATACATGTATACGCATACAAAATATCATTTTTATATTACATGAATTTGCATGAAGAAGATACTTCCTCAAAGAAACGCCACCAATCTTGAGAAAATACAGCTGTGTACAGTGACTGTTAATCAGGCAATATCGATATACACTTCACATATTTATGATGATGTATAACTCAAATTTGATTTTATGAAGTAATTTTTGAAGTCATTTATTGAGCCTTTTTCTACAGATTAGTCAGTGATACATAACACATAATACGTATAAAAGAAACACTTTTGTCAATAAAAATAAGTAGTACTGTACATGCAAATCAATCAGTTTAGATGACACCAGTGGCGTATCCAGGATTTTGTGAAGGGGGGGGGGATCTAAATGCAGTGCTGTCGACTTTGGGGAAATGCTTGGAGGGAGATTCATATTTTTTTTTCCTTCTTACCATCCCTCCAAAAGTCGCTCATTGGGGGGATCAGATTTTATAGGGTCTATACTTCTCTGACAAGCAAAAAAAAAATTAAGTATCAGTTCTAAAAGGAGAATAAGAGAGTTATGAATTTTTTAAATTCTATGGAAATCTCAAATTGGCAACTCCGGTCATGTTACTGTGATATCCTGTTGTGTCATGGATTCACTACTCTACATTTGTTTTTGTACACATAAATGACCCCAAATATCCTTTCTTTTTTTTTCTCGAAATAGTAAAGGAATAGAGTTAGTTTAAACAAGAAAACATGCCAAAACATTCCAATGCATAGCAATAAGAAAGATGTTATACACAAAAAATGAAAATTAATCACTTTTAATAATTTTTTAAATATACAAATATATCTTCTTCTTTTTTTTTGGTCAATTTAATGAAAGAAATATGCTTTTTTTTACAAGATGATATACAAAAACATGTTACCCTCAACATACTTCGAGCACAGGAATAAAAATGATGTTTTTTGAAGAAAAATGTAAAATAATGACATTTCATGTACAAAAACAAATTTGAAAGTAGTGAATCCATGACATCACAGGATATCACAGTCACATGACCCGGAGTTGCCAATTTAAGATTTCCATAGAATTTTAAAAATTCATAACTCTTATTCTTTGTCGGAATTTTTCAAACTTTCACTGATCCATTTCTCTAATTTTTGTGCTTTTATTTAAAGCAACTTTTTTTTCTAATGAATGTGTCCCTTTAGCTCTTAAAGGAATTATCAACTTGCTGTCCCTTTTGTTCTGGAGTTCTAAAGAAAAGCAAAAGTCGCTGTTCATGACGATTGCAGGAAATCTTTCAGTACAAAATGTCCACTTTCTTTACTCCCGCTAACATTTTTGTTCAAAATTTTTGGAGATTAGCAAAACGATACATTTTAGGAATTGTTAGAGCGTGGATAATCCAAAATTTGATGTTGGCGTTTGTACAATGGTGGTCATTTTGGATTTTCAAAAAAATTTCAAAATGGCCGCCATAAAATATACAATTTTCCTTATCTCGGCTTCTTTTAAAGGTATAAACGTAATGAAATGTGCTAATCTTACTTTTTATGGGGGGGGGGGGGGGAACAAATGGTGACATCACTAGACTTCTACTTCTAACGCTTCCTCGCAAATGGAGGCCATTTTGGATTTTCAAAATGGCAAGCGTGTAATATATATTTTCCCTTATCTCTGCTCCTGGTCAACCCAGGAACTTGGTAAAATAATTTATGTTAATCCTCCTTTTTTTAGGTTGATGAAACCATTGGTGACATAATTAAACTTCTAATCTTAATGCGTCATGGCACATGGCGGCCATTTTGTATTTTTAAAATGGCCATAATGAAATATATACATATATTCCACTCAACCAAACAACTTAACAGAATGGTACCTATGCTATTACTTTCTTTCCTGGGTCAGGAAAATCATTAGTGACATGATCAAACTTCCAGTATCAACGCTTCATTGGACATGGTGGCCATTTTTTAATTTTCAAAGTAGCCGCGCAAAAGATGTAAAATAAAATGATGCAATAAAATGATGCAAAACTTGGGAAATGAAACCTTCCAAACAATGAAATACAAAAGGTATTACACGATCAGACTTCAATTTTGCTTCAATTCTCTAATTTTCGCTGCGGTTACATGCTTCATGTAACCTTGGAGAAGCTGTTAATTATATAAGAGGCCTTAAAAAATCATGAAGGGTACTATATACCTATCTTGCCCCCTCCCCATCCGAAAAAATGTATAGACGCCCCTGAACATTGCTGATGTTGTTAGACTTCCCATCTCAATGCTTCCTGGCAAATGGCTTCCATCTTTGATTTTCAAATTTACAGACATAAATTGCATATTTTGCCCTTTTTCTACGAATGGTCAACATAAAAACTAAATGAAATATGCCAAGCTTATGTTTCCCGGGTAAAGGAAATCTTTGGTGCTATCAAACTTATAATCCCGAGGCAAATTTAAAGGGATACTTTGGTGGGCCTGCATGGGCGATTTCCGATGAGAGATGAAAATATACACTGTACTCGGAGCTTCGTGTCACTTACGATACAAGGACTTCCATCACACGTGCTAAAACATGTGATTCATATTGGATCACCTCTGAGATAGTTCGGTGAAGACTGGCTTGTGTTTTAAATTTCGCGCGATGGGAAAGTAATCAAACATGTGGAAAAGTAATTACAGAGCCAGCTCTCTGGTAGAGCCTGGGGGTAGTTACGTAATCGTGGCGACAACGCGTCGCGGCAGGGCAGTGCAGAAGCGATGGCTAGACTAATCAACCAGAAGTAAACCGTGTTTTGTATTTGGAAATATTTCAGCATTACACTAAACTTGTTTGGGTGAACGAGGTTACGACCAGTTACAAGACTAAGGGCCTGGGACTCGTTAAACCCGAAGTATTCGCCTAGCTCCAGTTCGGTCAACTTCGTGCCGTCCGATCATTTATGGCATTAGTCCGACGGCCTCGCACAACGGGCGTGCTATGTGTACAAGTAAACGAGCCTTTTGCAAATTCCGCACGATTTCATTTCCCCGTGAGTTCTCATTACACTGGTACTTTAAAAATTTCACTCCTGCCACGTAGGCTACTGCATGGCTTTTGCACATATTTTGCAGTTTAGAAAAGTTATACATTCACGTTATATTTTGGTGTTCTTATTTTCTTCTCTTCAGTCAAGAATTTATATATCTTGTCAAATTGAATTAAAAACAGCAATTCGATTTTTCTTTGTAGATCATTAATTGTTATAACAACGTCTTCTCTTTTGATTATAACTTTTCTACCTGAATGTTGATTTGGAAGAAAAAACCCCTCTAATAACAGGCCTAAAAAGCAAGAAATATGGTTAAACAAAACAATAGAATACACAAGAAATAAATTCACTTTTAATGATTTTAATAATTTTCCCATCGACTATCATCACTGGACAAGTATATCCTCCCCCGGATAACTACCCTCTGAATTAATTACCAAGTGCAATTCTTTAGCTGCAGTATTGTAACTTGCTGATCAATTATTTTATATCAAACCAGATACATGTATTAAATATTTCGACAAGCATGTGCAAACTTACGGAAGCGTTAAACTATAATAAACGTGTTTTGCTTCTGTCAGTATTCTAATGTAATACGCCCGGTTTTCATTCATGCTATGAGCGCATGCATGCGAATTAACCCCGCTTTTATGAATACTCACACCATAGACTTGCCATGACACACAGCGTATTTAGCTAATGGGAGCTTGTGGGAACCAGTTCCGTAGCATCATAATTTATATTTCAATCCACTTCCAAAGACCCCCTTTTTCAAAAATGTTAGTCGTTCCGAAGACCATCCTTTTCATGATACGCTCGTTCCGAAGCCCCCTTTTTGTCTTGCCAGCGCGCGGCCACTGATCTCTACGGAAAAAATCTGGATATCCGATTGGCCAATCAAGCTGACGCGGCTCCGCCGCCATGTTGCCACTCACAACAATCACTCCACTCACGTTGTTTGTGTACGTTCTACTCGTGAAGTTGATGACAAATTTGTCCGAAAATGCCTACATGTGCATCTCTAAACTACAAAAATAGTCAGATAAGATGTTGTGGATGAACATGACACCTGTGAGCTGGTAAGTACAATTAATGTGCGTGGTATTTGGTAATAATTTGGAATAAAACTTAAACGAACTTGAATCCCCTGCACGCTGCACCTATACTAACTCGGAGCGCCGCCGCCACCTCCTTCGGCGGTGGCGCTCCCTGGAGTTACGCTAAAACGTACAGAGAGTGGTGTGGCTGTATTATGTGTGTGCCCACATATATAGTTTTTGTGCTGGTTTGTGTTCATATAAACGGACACCGTTGGGGTTTCCATGAAAATTATAAATCATATCAGACTCGGGTATTTTGCTCTGTAGTTGAAGGATGTGGACTTAATTTGCAGTTTTGTAAATAGGCCTTAAATTAATTAGGGTCTAGATGTATTCTTAGAATAATGCTCTGAATATTTTATTAGATTTTCAACTATCATCCTAACTAAAATAGAACATTTTTCATATAATCTCTAATTAGATCTAGATCTAACATAAATTTGCGTAATTTGAAAACCTAATCTGACACTGATTTTTTTGCAACGAATTTTACTAAAACAGTATGATATTTGTATTGACATGGTCATCGTATATGCTCATGAGTTTATCAATTTTTCATTTCATGGCTGCGATCAGAGGCGAGATCCTCCTCCCTCTGATACTCGATATTGCTAACAAAGAAAAAAAAAACACCTGAAGGGTTAAATCAACTAATCAAATATCTCTTCTTGTTCTAACATGTTGTTTACTGATTTTTTTTTTCTCTCATTTTTTTTTTTCTTTTACAGATTACCCTTCAGCCGTACACAACTTCTGGTTGGATTACGGTTGGTGAGCATGAGGCAGAATCCTTTGATGCCAACCCATAGGTCAATCCTCAGTTCTGACCACACTGGCCAGACAACACGTCTGAAGGAAGATGGAGTTTCAACTATTTTCCGGTTTCATAGCCAAATTTTGCGGAAGGTAGGCCTATGTATCTTATCGTCATGCATTTCTGCTCATCCTCCTCCCCCCCCCCCCCAAGTTATGAATATGTGAATTTATTTTTTTAATTATGAAATGGATGCTGAACTTTCACCAAAAAAAACCCTTATGTGTTCGTTTGTTGTTTATTTTAATTAAGGCTAATTGGAGCCATGTGTATAGTTATTTTTTTCAATAATACACTTTCTTCTTGCTTTTTATATGACATACAACACAATATGCTTTGTACAGAAAGTGTGAAATAACATCATTTCATAACAAGCTAATTAATATAAAGAAATGGCTATCTTTGCACCCCCCCCCCCCCTCCCACCCACCTCCGAAGTAATTGTAATTCTATTTAGGAAAGAAAGAAAAAGTAAAATGTTTTCTCATACTTTTTCCCTCCAGATCACAAAACCCTCCTGAAAGCTGTAAAAGGAGAGGAACTTTCCAACGTCATATATAGGAGGCAGCAGATAACACAACCACGCCAAGGTCGCCTAAATCTTTCAGAGAATGACACAGCACCAAATATTTTGATATTCTAAACATTCAGTCCATTGAAGTTTTATTATTTTCCTTGGTTTGACATCCAAAAGACCAAAGATTATGTGATTACTTGTACATGTACATGTTTTTAGGATTCTGTGTGTACTTGTATGTGTGTTACACAGTTTTAAGAATTGTAGGATAAAGCAGCTTATTTATGGTGTGGAGGATTTAGAAGTAAATTTACCCCCCCCCCCAAAAAAAAAAAAGTATACTGAACAAAAGCAGGGCATCAATATTTTAAATCTCACCTTTGTTCATGGTATGGTACACTAACCAGTAATCATGTGCATGAAAGTGATTGTGATATTAATGATGAATAAAGAATCATAAAAAAAGTGAGAATGTCATTTTTATGTTGTTTAAAGTGCTAAGAAGCCTGACTGAGATGAATGGCATTTTATTGCTGGAAGCGACTCGAAAGTTAAACTGTACACATAGGAAGACTTTGGGAAGAGAAAATTTCAGAGTAGTGGAAACAAGAACATGAGTATTTTGTGTGAGGTGACTAGGGTGAGACTGAATGTGAAGAAAATGAGAGAGAACTGTACATTATTTATATGTAATTTGGAATACATGTATCATTTAAAATTTTCCAAGTTCAGCTTTTATTATTTTATCACAATTATGTAAATGTATGCCATAGGCATAGGCGGGGGGCATAAGGGGGCTATGCCCCTTGTTTATCTGCAAAAAAATAAATAAATAAAATAAAACAAGGCAAAAGAAACAAATGAAACTTAAGGGTTAAGACCTAAAACCTACCCCTCCCCCAGTTATTTGAAGGGAAAATTTCAAGAAAAGTGCTTAAATCATTTTATACTCCCCTGTTTGACAAGTCTGGCTGTCATGTTAACCATCACAGTTGAATTAAAACTAAAGCGAATAAATATGAAAATTAGAACAAATTCATCAAAATACTAAAGGCCTAAACCTAAGCTATATATATGCGATAAGGAAAATAAGAGCATAATAACTCTAAATTGTTGAATATTGCAACACACATACGGAGGTGATAACTGAGAGTGCTGAGAAACGAGAATACATATAATGTACACGTCCCTGTAAGATAAGAGAATGAAAGAGACAAAAAATATCAAATAAACAATGATAAATTATTTTAGACATATGCAAGGAAGGGATCATGACTATGTGAAGTAAACTATAAAAGATCTGGAAAATAAACGGCCTTAAAAAGGAAAGGAGACGTGAAAAGGAGGTGGATTATTCTTCGAAAATATTTATTTTAACACACAAGCTACATGCACCTCATGCGGTGCTTCCTGACGCGTCCGCATAACTTGTGCGTGGTATCATGGCCGCTCAGTTGCGTCTACTGTTTGCACAGCGTACATGGGCCAATTCGCTATCCAGATTTTTTCCGTAGAGATCAGTGCGCGCGGCACATACCTACCACTTTTGGGGTCGAGTGCCCCCCCCCCCCCCCTCGCGGGGGGCGATATTTTTTTTCGGACCGGGATGGGAAAGTCACTAGAGCAAAATCGACGCTCCTGATTGGCTTATAAACTCTTGATATAGGTATGATTCAGTCGTTTTGTTAAAATGCAGAGTATAGTGTGTCAAGCACATGCACAGTAGAGCTATACAATGTATATTTATACCGTACCGAACATGCATCCAGTGTACTACCTGTGTACAATCATGCAGCGGGCAAACTATTATCCGGATTAAAATATCGAACATATCAATCTGATGAGGCAACATGAATTGCGAATGTGACAGTAGACAGATCCATTCAACCTTAAAAGTAAGAATTCACTGACAATGTTTACATTCAAGTTTGTGAAATTGTGCTGGGTCGGCAAGGCTTATAGTACACGCGCTGCTTAACTCCAGGCTATCTAACATTGTAATACTTGTATGAGTTATACCGTAGAGTAGATCTAAAGTTGTAAGGGCCTATTTAATTTAGGGGCCTTACAGGCTTCCGTCCGTCTTGGAGGAGAGCCTCTAATTCAAAAGGAAAAAAAAAAAAAAAACGTTATAAAACTCCTTCAAACAGACGGATTTTTCTGTCTACTGTCTAGGTAACTTAGACTAGATCTAGGCGTAGGCCTAGGCCTAGGCTAGGGAATATGTTCTGTTTCAATTGTACGCATCTACTGATCTGCCTTGGAAGTGAACACATTTTTCTGACAACAAACTACAAATGCCGATGGCATATTGAATGTGAAGGCATAGGTCTACTCATGACATAGGCCCCACATACCACAACCTACACCCTAACCCTAATGCTAAACCCTGCATTCAGATTTCAGTAAGCTCGAGTTTTGGCAGGCTTCAGTTTACTGTCCACGTAGGCCCTATCCTAGTACTGCATACTCACGGACGCTACGTACAGCTAATACAGGTACATGCTGGCCGATGATAATAAGTATATTAAAGGCCCTTGCTTTAGGCCCTTACAACTTTAGATCTACTTTTTTAATCATTTAAGTACTGCAACGTTACATAGCCTGGAGTTAAGCAGCGCATGTACTAAGCCTTGCCGACTCAGCACAATTTCATTAAAAAATGTAAACATTGTCAGAAGGGATCTGTTTACTGCCACATTCGCAATTCATGTTGCCTCATCAGATATAGGTTGCGTTCATGCGAACAATTTTTTGCCCCAGAATCACGGTTTTGAAAGACGTTTAGTTTAAAACACGGTTGCGTTCATGCAATTTTTGGTCGGTCGTAAAAATAAACGTGTTTGAGATAGCCAAACTGAAACGCAGAAAAAAGTACGTTTTGTAATACGTTTCTGCCAGAATCTCTGTCGCTGAAATTCCATGAACGCAACGGAAATCTCAATCATGACTCTATGACATCATTAGAGTAGAAGAATAGATGAGAGAAGGAGAACTATAAAAGGAAAAAATAAGAAACAAAAAGAGAATATGAGGATAAAAACAAAGAATAACATATAAGGAAAGACAGAAATTATTTAAGAGAAGATGAAAGAAAGATCAAAACAAAGAATAAATTATAGGAAACATAAAAAGAAAGGAAAAACATGATAGGAAAATAAAAACAAAAATAACATAGGGATTGATAGAATGAGAAGGAATGAAGAAAATTAAAAAGATAAATAGAAAAGGATAGATGAAAAGATAAAAAGAAGGAAAGAATAAAAACAAACAAGGAAAAAGGATGACTGGATAAAACAAAGAATAACAAAACGACAGAAAGAAAGAGAAGATGATAGAGAGATTGAAAAAGAATATCTTAAGGAAAGACAGAAAGAGAATATAAAAAAAGATCAAAACAAAGAAGAAAACAAGAAAGACAGAAAGAGTAGAAATATAAAAACAAAGAAAAACATGAGGAGAGATAGAAAATAAAAGCAAGATAGAAGAATAAAGACAAATTACATTATCATCAAAGGAAAGACAGGAAGAGAAGAAGAAAGAAAAATAGAAAATAACATAAGAAAAGATAGGAAAAGAAGAGAAAGAAAATAAAGAGATAAGAAAGAAGGAAAGATAAAAAAAGGATAGAATAAAAAAAAGAAGAGAAGATACATAGATGAACAAAGAATAACATTGGGAAAGATCGAAAGAGAAGATAGGAAGATATATAAAGAAAAACGAAGTTAATGACAAAAGAAAAGAGGCAGAAGGAAAATATTGGAAAAGTGCACGCCGAAATTGATTTTGCGCAAAGGCGGAGCGAGAAATGCACTGATGAACGCTCTCCACATGAAACCGTGTTTTAAAACGGCGTTTTGTATTGTGGTTCATGTTTGTGATTCTAGCTTCAAAAATTGCTTGAACGCACCCTTAGATGGATATGTTCGATATTTTCATCCGGATAATAGTTTGTACACAGGATGCATGTTGGGTATACGGTGTACATCGTGTAGCTATACTGTGCTGCAGCTTGACTCACTATACTCTGCATTTTAACAAAACGACTGAATCACACCTTTCTCAAGAGTTTATAAGCCAATCAGGAACGTCGATTTTCCTCTAGTGACTTTCCCATCCTCCGAAAAAAAATATCGCCCCCGGGGGGGTGTATTACGGTCTCAATCTGAGTACTGGGTACTTCGTAATACTGAGGAAAAGGTTATATAGAAATCAAAAGGAGTTGTTTGGATTTTGTGGTCTCAATAACAATGCATTCTGATTGTTGTACGAAGAGAAATATTTAATGCCAAATTACAACATCAATTAGGCCTACCTTCATTTGAGAAAATAATATTAGTTGTAAAACGTTATAACGATGTGGAAAAACACATAATATCAAACGAATCTTAAAGAAAAGACATTACTAAATAAATGTTTTCAATTCAGAAGATGTTTTGTACCGAAGCGTTAAAGTGCAACATTACCGTTAAAGTGCCATTCTACTTGACGACATGACGAGATATTTCATCTTGTCAAGTCGACTTCCATATCAATGGCCTAACGATGAACATCACGGCCCAAACCTAAGGGGAGAGAAAACATAACAGAATTTCCTTTTCGATACGTAGTGAGTTGAGGATCATTTCATGTTTTCATGCTGCCAACATTCTCAAAACATCTTCTGAATTGAAACCAATCCTTCAGTAATTTCTGTTCTTTGAGATTCGTTTGATATTATGTGTTTTTCCACTTCGTTATAACATTTTACAACTAATATCATTTTCTTAAATGAAGGTAATTGATTTAGTAACTTGGCATTAAATAATTTTCTTCGTACAACCATCAGAGTGCATTGTTATTGAGAACGCAAAATCCAAACAACTCATTTTGATTTCTAAGTATAACCCATTTCCCAGTATTACGAAGTACCCAGACTCAAATTGAGACCGTATTACATTAGAGTACTGACAGAAGCAAAAAACGTTTATTATAGTTTCTTAACTCTTATTACAAATTATTATCAGTTACCACTCCAAATTTCAACAAAGCTTCTCTCATATATATTCTGTTTAAAAGATTTAAATGTATGATAGTAAACATGTAGGATCACGCTATCACAGCACAGACGGCCAGCAACCTTTAAGTTGCGTATATTTCCTGCATTTCATATTGTTTTTCAACTTTATTTTCTTTCAGTTCTCCTATTTAAGGTAAATAGTCAAGGTTAATAAGAACGAAAAGAGGAACGAAATACTGCTTCTCAAAATGTCACATTTCATTTGCTTTAAATTCTGCTATTATGTAGCGGCATATATATATATATATAGTAAAACTTTAGTAAGATTTTTTTTTTTAAGTAAAATATATATGTTAAAGAGAAATATTGTTTGTTAAATCACTTTTTACAAAAAGCAAAACAAAAAAAATCTAAAAACGTCACATAAGTTTAGAAGGATCTTTTTTCTTTCGTGGCAAAAGATTTTTGCGATGCTAAAATGAAGCCTCCAAAATCATTGAAAATTACGAATCTTGCCCGAACGTAAGTTTTACTTTCAGACCCTAGCCCCCACCCTTCCCAAACCTAAGACTACGCTCGTTTTAATCTTGAAAATGCTAGGAAAGTTATGGGGATACCCAATTTGGGGGGTCAACCAGACTTCGACTGATTCGAAAGGTTTTTTGGTATCAATGTGTTCAGGGATATCTGCATGTTTACAGTGTAAATATTGTCTATCGCTTGAATGCAGGTCTCATGTTATTTCACTGATGGCCTAAATTGCTTCCTTGTAAAAAAAAAATTAAAAAATACTTGTAGGTATTGTTTTAGGTTAAACTTTAAGGCATTGGCAGATATTTTTCCATTAACCATGATTTGTAAAGGCTCATTAATTTTCTTACAAAGTACTTTATGAATATTACTTTGCACCAATTTATCTCGTTTTTAATGCGGAAGTGGTGAGAGAAGGCATTGACATGATAATAATAATAATAATAATAATAATAATAATAATAATAATAATGATAATAATAATAAGAATAATAATAATAATAATAATAATAATAATAATAATAATAATAATGCATGTGCCTTTCCAGTTAGTACCTAATCAAAGCGCTTTACAGCAGTGGCGTATCTACGGGGGGGGGGGGCAGAGGGGGCACGTGCCCCGGGCGGCACTTGAAAAGGGGGGGGGCGCAAAAAATGCAAAAGAGAGAAAGAAAAGGGAGAGAAATACAAGAAATTTTATGGTCTTTGAGGGTTATTTGCGCCCCAGTCAAGGAGAAAATACGTAAGAAATGGTGTTTTATAGGGTTTGGAATGGGAAAATTTTCTTAAGCTCGGTCGCTTTGCTCCCTCGCATAATTATGTCCAAGATCTAGCTATTTCGCGCCCCAAATGGCGTTTTTAAAGTGTTAACCATTAAATGACTCTAGTTGCTTTGCCCCTCGCATAAGGCAGGAGCTTGTTAAATTTTGCGCCCCCAGATGAGATATGAGTGCATAAAAAGCACTTTCAAAGTATAGAACATTCGAAAGAAATCATAAATTTGCCTTGCAATTGCTTTACTAAATTCCTCAAATATATTTCTTCAGGGTTTTCATTTATTTTGCGCCCCCCCCCCCCCCAACTAGGAATTTTTTTTTTAAAATGTATTGCTAGGTCGCTGTATTCCCTTGGATTTTTTTTTTTGGGGGGGGGGAAGGTAAAATACATAAGAAATTTCACTTTGAGGGGTGAAAAGGGGGAAAAAAATCTGCCGCTCGGTCGCGTTGCTCCCTCGCTTATACTCATCAAATGTGGGCTAGCAATCCCAGGTTATGTGCACCAAAACTCATTTTCACTATCATTTCTACATTAAAAACGCTCATTAATATGAGTTTGGGCATGGTGGGGGGGGGGGGGGGGGGGTCTGGCGCAGATTTGATGGTTTGCCCCGGGCGCCAGAATACATAGATACACCACTGCTTTACAGTGTATTATTACCCCGGACATGCAGGGTGTGCAAGTTATGGTAAATAATAAATTGTAAATAGCAAATAATTATCTGCATGACAATAGCATGTACTATCGAAGTATTCCACTTCACATCTCCCAATGATACCATTGTTAGGGAGAAGGCCGTCCTTATTGTTACCGATTCTCTGTTTTAGCTAATATCAAAGTGTCAACTTTAGAGCGCTATACTTGTTTGTTTGATACGCAATGAACTTGTCATTTTTATATGATTTTATTGACATATGGTCAGTATTCTAAAATGTTTTAAGTATTTAGTGAAAAAAATTGAAATATGGAGAAAATACGTATATTGAAGAAATTCATATTTAAAAAAAATGTAAAATGACTTTTTGGCCCCGAATGGTATTGCAAATTATCACCAAACCCATTACCTGTAGCATCATGTTGTAGAAAATTTAATACCCTTGAATAAGATAATAAATACATTGTAAAATGCGGTTCTATTCGAAAATCATCTTTAAATGTGTTCATCACGAGTTACACATGGCTGCCATTTTGAAAATCCGAAATGGAGCTATACCGGTGATTCGTGCAAATGCCAACATCAGTTTTTGAATTCCCTAAGGTTCTGAAGATTCTAAAAATATGTAGTTTTGCTAATCTTAAAAATAGCCGGAAGAGAAGACTAGAAGACAAGATCTTTGCTCGTCAAGTCGACTTGAAGAGATCCAGTAACAAATCTTCCTGTCTTCTCGTCCTCATAAGTTGTCTTGACAAGATCCAGGATTTCATCTTCTCGTCTTCTCATCCTCATCAAGTTGACTTGATGAGATCCAGTATCTCATCTTCTTGTCTTCTATTCCTCATCAAGGTGACTTGACAAGATCCCGTATCTCATCTTCGTCTTCTTGACTCAGTTTCCCTGTCTTCTCGTCTCGTCTTCTATGGCACTTTTAAGCTTCCGTACCTTATAGGGTATAGAAGTTCATATTTTCTTCATCAGGTCATGTTCTTCGCATGTGATCCTAAATTTTCAAACAATGTGGCTCGGTAATGCTATATGGTCACAAATGATCGTGCGTGATTTTGCACATACATGTCCGCAGCTCCGATCGGCTGTGCGCCAACTCCTGACTCGTACGTTTGTCGAGAAAAACTCTGCACATCAACTGATAAACTTAGTTTTTCACGATAAACTCCAGTCTAAGTTAAACCAGAGTCTAACTATCACCGAAAACCCCTGTTTATCGTTTGATAAACATAATTTTTCAAGTGAAAAACTCTGTTTATCGAGAAAAAACCTGTTTATCCCTTATCCTTATATTTCTTTGATTTTCCTTCTATTTATCCTTTTCTCTTTCCTTATGTATTTCTTTGTTTTTCCTTCCATCTATCCTCTTCTCTTTCCTTATGTATTTTTTTTCTTTCCATCTATCCTCTCCCCTTTCCTTATATATTTCTTTGTTTTTCCTTCCATCTGTCTTCTTCTCTTTCCATATGTATTTCTTTGTATTTACTACTAACAATAAATTAATGTATCTACCTATTATTGCTAGTTTGGTCCAAACTACGCTACCATCGAGAAACTAAAATTCACATTCGCGCACGCCCCACCCCCGTATGGTATGGCGCCTTCCCATAGTCACATGCGCGAGCGCACGCCCGCCATCTTCCTCTTTTCATTCTCGCTGCCGAAGAATAATAGTCAGATAAGTCACTGCGCCTAAATTGAGATTTATCTCTGCTTTGTGCCTTTCTGATCTGCTTTGACAAATTAATTCCGTCCTCATTTTAATTCTTATTAATTTGGTGGAACGGACTTCCCAGCCACTTTTCTTTGCTAGACAGAAAATTAAATCAAATTCTGTCTCGCCTTTCTTCCCCTTTCGTTCCTCCCGGCGACATAGCTTTTACGCACGTTCGCTGGGCTAGCAATTCGCTGCTTAGCGCTTTGTTTGTATTCGTTAGGGTTTTCCTTTGTTAGTATTTCGTGCATATAGCCCTCGGGGTGTTATTTTTTCTTTCGTAGCTCCTCCCTCGCATTTAGTTGTGCTTGTATTTGCTTTAGAAATACTGTGAGCTCATTATTTATTTACACCCTTACGTACTTGTCTCTTATTTCTTAATCGTTTCAGGATCAGTATGAGTTCTTCTGTTCCTTTGAATCCTGTTAACCGTACCGCCCCCGCCAGTGTGCAGGCTGACACGGCGGGAGCTAGTGTCACGGCTTCATCTCCGATGAAACGCAGAACACTGACTACCGGGGGTAGGGCGTGAAACCGTCGACTTGGTCAGGGATTATCTTCCCAGGCTTGTCGACAAAAGGTAAGCTAGGGACCCCTGCTGACAGTGGGTCTCGGACAAGGACAAGCACCTCGTTGTTTGCTAGCCCGGCAGTGGCCGGGCTCGGCTTTACAACAACAGTCGGGACTCGCAGTCCCGGCGAGGGGGTCGTCGGGTTACCGACCACTGGCCCCCGAACTCAGGGCGTGAGTGTCGCCGGTTTACCGGCCACTGGCACTCATGTCCGCTCAGGGGGAGCCGTCGGGGTACCGACCACTGGCTCCCACCTGAGCAAAGACACTGGGATCTCTCCATCCAGTGATCTATACACTCTTAGTGACTCGGCTAGCGCTGACTCAGCCCTAGTCACTACGGAGACGGCTACCCCCCCCCCCATTCTAAACGGGCCAAGCGTAGCCGTGAGAGAGCATCCGAGCGCCCTGCCAAGCACGGCCTCTCGGGTACAGCCAAGGTGCCGACTTCTTTGCCGGAGGGCTCTGCCCCCCCCCCCCCCCTTGCAAGAAATCCAAAAGGCACCATTCGGCCAAGTCTCTTTCTAAGTCAAAGTCTAAGGTTGCCTCGGGCACACCAAAGACTATGACTGGGAAAAAGGGCAAGGCCTCTCCCAAGACGCCAGACCCTTCTCCCTCGGCGGTCGATCAGGCTGAACTTCTTCGTTTTTTGAAGATAGTTGTTGAGAAGAGTGGGTGGTTACCCCCTACCGCGCAGCCCACCACGGGTGGCACAGACCCCTCCTCGGACACTGACCAGTCCGTGGACTTGGGTGATCCAAACCTTGACCCGGTTATACCCGGTTCCGGTTCGACGGTATCCAACCCCGGGTTACCGGTATCCAGTCTCGGGTTGTCGGTATCCGGCCCCGGTTTGCCGATATCCGGCCCCGGTTTGCCGATATCCGGCCCCGGTTTGCCGATATCCGGCCCCGGTTTGCCGATATCCGGTCCTGATTTGCAGGTTCCAGGCTCTCAAAAGCCTCTTGCTCATGCTGGATCAATACTATCCAGTCATGATTGGCCCCTTGAGGGTCATGCTCGATCCCGGCAGGCTCAGAGCCTCCTGGCCAGAGCGGCTCCTACCCCGGCGGCGCTTGGCGCCCCTCCCAGTGAGGAGACTGGATGCACCCGCCCCCCTAGGGCCAGGTTTCCCACATAGCCGACCCTGATGTTGACTCTGACTCCGAGTCACAAGCCAGTGCGGCCCCCCAACCCCCTCGTGGTTTGGCAGCCGACGCGCAGGCTCTTTTGGAGAGATACTTACCTGAGACTTTCCCGCTGGCCCAGCCGGACTCGGCTTAGGCTTCTCTTCTCTTCAGGCAAAGGGCCCCCTCGTCGGGGATACCCCTTACTGACGATTTCAAGGCTGCCTATGTGGGCATAGCTGAGCAGTCGTTGCTGCCTGGGCCTACAACTGGTAACAAGCGCCCCTTTGCCAAGGAATACGCTTTCCGACCCCAAGGCCTCATGTTTGGGGGTCAGTTCGCCGCTGTTCTTCAGCACGAGACTCCCGTAAGAATGCGGCTGAATTGTCGAGGCAATTCCGCCCACGTCAGCCGGCTCAACCTCCTAAGCTGAAGGCTAGGGCACGGGTGCCCCCCGCCCCACGCGGCAAGGCTCCGGCCAAGCCCAAGCAGGCCTTTTGAGGGTGCGTCCCGAGCAGTGGATCACCAGGTAGGCGGACGGCTACGATATTTCCTTCCCGCTTGGGAAGCAATTACCGAAGACGGCTTTGTTCTCTCAGTCGTGCGAGACGACTTCTTCATAGAGCTTGCCGAGACCGTTCCGCACGGCGCAACCCGTATCCACCCACCAGTCTCGTCCGCCCTTCATCAGCAGCATATCTCGGCCGAGATATAGTTGCTGCTGGAGAAGGGCACTATAGAGAAGGTGAGAGACCACCCACATCTGTGTCTCTCCCCTATCTTTGTGATCCCAAAACGCTCGGGGAAGCTGAGGATGATCATCAATATGAAAGTCATCAACACCCGGATGGAGACGCTAGCGTCCATTCTGCCGGCAATCGAGCGGACAGATTTGGCGATTTCGCTCGATTTGAAGGACGCGTATTTCCATATCCCGATACATCCCCGCTCGTGGGATCTATTGGGATTCGCCTTCCAAGGCGAAACTTTCACGTTTTGTGCCCTACCATTCGGGCTGAGACCAGCTCCCCGCGTCTTCACCCGGGTAGTGTCCTCTCTAGCTGCCTTCCTAAGGAATCGCGGCCTCCAACTCTTTGTCTACCTGGACGATTGGCTCCTGGTAGCACATTTAGAGGCGGTGCTCCTAGACCAGTTGCACCTCCTGCTCCAGACTACTCAGGAGCTAGGATTTAAAGTCAACTGGGAGAAGTCGGAGCTGTCTCCCACCCGTACCCCAGTGTACTTAGGTGCGGAGATAGACATCCCGAATCAAGTCGCCGGCCCCAGCCACAACAGAATTCGATTATGTCAGCTACCTCTAGTGGAGGTATTGCCAGACTGCAGACTTCTGATGAGGCCCTTCCAGAGGCACCTTTTGAAGTTCTTTTCGCGAGCGTAGACTCCCTCTGAGTATGGATTCCATTACCGAGGGAGATCAGACGTCTTCTCACCCCCTGGGTAGACGAGACGTTTCTTGCTCAAGGCCAAGCTCGACGGATGCGTCCCTTCTTGGGTCTCATCTGCACACCATTGCCCATATCAATGTGCTGGAAATGCTGGCAGCATTCATGTCACTCCGCCATTTCAGGCGCACGATTGCGGGGCACTCCGTGCTTATCCTTACGGACAACACCACGGTTGCTGCCTACATCAATCACCAAGGTGGAACTCATTCAGTTTCCCTGAACTCTCTTGCCGCCCAGTTATGGAGGTGGTATCGGACGAACGGCATTGTCCCGATAGCCTCCTACAATTCCGGACAAGAAAATCTTATAGCAAACTTTCTGTCCCGGGGCAAGTGTCTCCCATCTGAGTGGTCCCTTCATCAGGAGGTTTTCAATCTTCTCCGATCTGTTTGCGACCACTCTCAACCACCGTCTTCCGAGGTAATGAGGCTTGGGCACTCGATGCCTTCGCTCTCCATTGGGGACACTTTCGAGGGTATGCTTTCCCTCCGTTTCCTTTGATCCCTCAGGTTCAAGAAAGATCAAGGAGGATCGAGCGTGGGTCCTGTTATTAGCCCTGCGCTGGCCAAGAAGGCCTTGGTTTTCCCTACTCCTGTCCCTCCTGGATGGACAGCCGTTTCCGCTCCCACTGAGGCCAGACCTGGTGTCTCAGTCTCTTTCCGGGATCCTCCATCATCGGACCGAGGTCCTTCACTTGACCGCTTGGCCGTTATCGGGGGAGATGCTAGGGCTTCGGGACTCTCTGAGAGAGCCTCTCAGTTTATAGTCCAGAGTCATAGAGATTCCACGAGATCTCTTTACAACTCCCGTCTGGAGGCCTTTTCAGTTTGGTGTGAAGACCTCGGGGTTTCACCTTGTGAGGCTTCTGTAGGCACTAGAGGACTGTGATCAGAACTGGATCTAATAATTCACTACTATTGCTTTGTTCTTCCTACTGCAGACTCTGTTCATTGCTTGATTGGATGCCCATCTGACTCACAGAGGTAATTCAAGAAGCAAGTGGACCTAGTTCTTATTTATGAACAGAGTCAGGAATCGAGAACTGTGCTACCACAATGCCAGCAGTTAAATTCCCCTTCGCAAGGATCTTACAAGATCCGCTGGTGGTAGCCTCACCTCCGAGTCCGAAGTAGCAGTGCTGGCAGCCATCACGAAGCTTGCCGTACGTGAAGAGAACACTATGGTTGCTCGCGTGGCACTACACAACATGCGTCAAGACCGCGATGAAACAGTACGCAGTTTTGGAGCCCGTCTACGAGGTCAAGCTGGCATCTGTAAATTCATTGTCAAGTGCCCCAACTGCTCCACTGATGTCAACTACACAGATGAGATATTACGGGATGCCCTGAGCTGACCCCGAAATCCAGCTCGACCTTTTGGGGGACAAGAACCAGGACATGAGCTTAGAGGATATCTTCCAGTTCATTGAGGCGAAGGAAGCAGGCAAGCTCTCTGCGTCATCCCTACTAGACTCTCACACTGTGAACTCAGCCAGCAGCTCATACCGGAAGACCAACCACAACGTTCACCTGCCACAACCCCAGATGGACACGAGAATACTGCCTTTGATTCCTTCTGCTCCGTCCATGGCTTTGATCGCTCATGTGGTGGCCATGGTGTTTCCCTTGATCATCATGTGTACGACAGCCTCTCACAGGCATGGGTCAGGAGAAAGTCTTCCCCCCAACCCTTCATAGATGTGACTGTTCGGACTCCGACAGCTCCGATCACCTCTTCCTGAGCAAGGAAGCTTGCGTTGACCTGGGAATCATCTCGGACAGTTTCCCACGACTTGGCGAAACACAGGAAGCATGCCTGGTTGACACTGCTGCAGCCCTCAAGGGAGTCCCTGCGGAGAAAACCTGTGCCTGCCCTCAACGTCAGAGGCCCCCGCCACCTCCCACCGTGCTGCCTTTCCCTGCGATTGAGGCCAATCATGACAAGTTGCAGCAATATCTCCTTGACTATTACAAGAGCAGCACATTCAACACCTGTGAACACCAGCCCCTGCCCCTTATGGACGGCCCCCCGATGCACCTAATGGTCGACCCAGAAGCAGAACATCTTGCACATCACATACCCGTGCCTGTGCCACTACACTGGCGAGATGCGGTCAAGGCTGGATTGGATCACGATGTTCAGCTGGGTGTGCTTGAACCCGTGCCGGTCACCTGGTGTCATAGGATGGTGTGTGTGCTAAGAAGGATGGCAAACCAAGGCGGACTGTTGACTTCCAGGCCCTAAACGCCCATGCTACGAGAGAGACACACCACACCCAATCCCCTTTTCTTCAAGCCAGGTCGGTGCCACAAGGCAAAAAGAAAACTGTCTGTGATGTATGGAATGGATATCACAGTGTCCCCATCTGCCAGGAGGATCGCCATCTCACAACGTTCATCACGCCCTGGGGAAGGTACCGCTACAAGACCGCACCTCAGGGATACATTGCCTCTGGCGATGGCTACACAAGGCGCTATGATGAAATCGTGTCGGCCATCCCAAACAAGACGAAATGTGTGGATGACGTCCTACTTTTGGGCAGACACAATGACTGACAGCTTCTTCCAGGCTGTTGAGTGGCTGGATATCTGCGGAAGGAACAGGATTTTCCTCAATCCCAACAAGTTCACCTTCGGTGCCGATGCAGGCTTCAAAATCACCACTGACAGTGTACGGCCATGCCAGAAGTACCTGCAGGCAATCCTTGACTTTCCAACGCCCACTAACATTACTGATGTACGGTCATGGTTCGGGCTTGTCAACCAGGTGTCATACGCATTCAGCATGACAGAGAAGATGCTACCATTTCGTCAGCTTCTCAAGCCTAGTACCCCATTTGTCTGGACTCCCGCCCACCAGTCTGCCTTTGATGAGTCCAAGGCTGTCATCACTAGTGAGATTGAAGATGGCGTGAGGATCTTTGACCCAAGCAGACCTACTTGTCTCGCCACAGACTGGTCTAAGAATGGCATCGGCTTCTGGCTCCTGCAGAAATACTGTGACTGCGAAGGCACGATCCCCTTCTGCTGTGCTGCAGGTTGGAAGATTATGCTCGTCGGCAGTAGGTTCACGCACGCTGCTGAATCACGGTATGCACCTGTGGAAGGCGAGGCCCTTGCCGTAGTGGATGCCCTTGACAAGGCACGATACTTTGTGTTGGGATGTGAGGATCTCATCATCGCTGTTGATCACAAGCCGTTACTCAAGATCTTTGCTGATAGGAGCTTGGAGGACATCCCCAATCCCCGCTTGCGGAACTTGAAAGAGAAGTCACTCCATTACAGATTCCGCATGGTCCACATCCCTGGTATCCGCCATCGTGCCACGGACTGCCTCTCACGTCACCCGACTGGTGAGCCAGAGAAGTTAGACCTCCCTGATGATATTGCAACAATGGACACAGAACCTGTATCATTCCTACATTCACCGACCCTCATGGGGGGCCTGCGGACCATGGACCCATACATGGATACTGTCGAAGTCTGCACACTTTCCACTGCTGTGTGCGCTCTGGACTCGCTACACCTCAAGTCAGTCACATGGGACAGGGTTCGTACGGCCACCGCTAGTGACGAACACATGCAGACTCTCCTTGGCAATCATCGAGTCTGGCATGCCTGAGTATCGTCATGAACTCCCTCAACCACTGCGTGAATATTTTCAGTTCTGAGATGAACTATCTTCAGTTGATGGGGTCATCATCTACAAGGACCGCGCGGTCATACCACCATCCCTCCAGGAGGAAGTGTTATCTCACCTGCATGCTGCCCACCAAGGGGTCACCTCCATGACAGCTCGTGCTGAGGCATCGGTCTTCTGGCCTGGTATCACCCCTGCGATTGCTGCTCTCCGTGCAAACTGCACCGAGTGTAACCGGATTGCACCCTCCAACCCCAGTGCCCCACCAACTCCCCTGCTCACCCCAGCCTACCCCTTCCAGTGTATCTGTGCGGACTACTTCCACTACAAGGGATGCAACTATTTGGTGTTGGTGAACAGGTTCTCAAACTGGCCAATCGTTGAACGGTCCACACAGGGGGCAGATGGACTGATCACATGCTTACGTCGCACCTTTGTCACTTTTGGCATTCCCGATGAGTTGGCTTCTGATGGTGGCCCCGAATTCACAGCAGTAGCTACACGCCATTTCCTTATGGACTGGGGCATACATCATTGCCTCGCTTCTGTTGCCTACCCCCACAGCAACTGCAGAGCTGAAGTTGCTGTCAAAACCGTCAAGCGTCTCATCATGAGTAACACAGGCCCCACCGGTTCCCTGGACACAGACACCTTCCAACGTGCTATGCTATCAGTATCGTAACACCCCTGACAGGGACACCAGGCTTTCTCCAGCCTTGTGTGTCTTTGGCCGCCCCATCCAGGACTTCATCCCCATTTCCCCTGGTAAATACAAGCCGCACAATACCTGGCGTGAGACCCTGAAAGCTAGGGAGGAGGCCCTTCGGAACCATCATATGAAGGGGGCAGAACGTTGGTCGGAACACACCAAGCACCTTCCTCCCCTTGTTATTGGGGACCACGTCCGCATCCAGAATCAAACGGGCCCACACCCTCTGAAATGGGACAAGACTGGAATCGTGGTTGAGGTTCGGCAGTACGACCAGTATATGGTTCGTGTAGATGGCTCCGGACGGGTCACACTGCGAAACAGGAAATTTCTGAGGAAGTACGTCCCTGTCCATCAGCCCTTACCACCAAAGACAATGGAGAATGATGTTCACGCTTCACGTCAATTTGCCCCTTCATCTACTCTGTGCCCCCCTGCAGTCTCTGCTGTGCCGCTGTTGGCCTCGTTGTGCCCCATTACCCCTGCCCGGCAGCACTCCCGACGTGTCGTAAATGACCCTCCGTCACCGATGCTAGATGACTCTGATGGTCCCGACGTACACTCCCCTCTCACCGGTGTACAGTCATCTCCTCTGGCTCATACCTCCCCTTCGGCTGCACCTTCAGCTTCCGCTGACTTGCTGCATCATCCACCGCAGGCACAGGATCCCACGACTGATGCAGTGGATCCAGCACCCTCCTTTGCTCCGTCACCTAGACGCTCTCTCCGTCGGACCAGCAAGCCTGCATGGCATGCGGACTATGACATGTCGCTTTAGCTTAAGGATTACATTTTTCTGGTGTTCTACATTTTGGAGTCCTTTTTCACCGCGTTTTGATGTTCTTCTACGTTCCTACCAGTTTTACCCGTGTTACCTGTTCTTTGGACACTGTTACTTGCTTTTGTTCCTGTTATCTTTGACACGCTTCATGGTCTTTCTTCGCATCGAAGACTTGGGGGGAGATAGAGGACTGTGATCAGAACTGGATCTAATAATTCACCACTATTGCTTTGTTTTTCCTACTGCAGACTCTGTTCATTGCTTGATTGGATGCCCATCCAACTCACAGAGGTAATTCAAGAAGCAAGTGGACCTAGTTCTTATTTAGGCACGATTGCAGATTTTCTGATCTCCTTATTTGATAAGGGTAAATCTCTTTCCACTCTCCGTGGATACCGCTCTGCCATTGCCGCCATTCATGTTGGCTTTCCGGACGGCTCGGGAGTTTCTAGCTCCCATTACCTGACTAAGTTGCTGAGATCTTACAACGACCAGCAAATCCGAAGCTGTCTCCTGCTTGGAGCCTTCCTAAGGTTCTGGATGCACTATCAAAGCCTCCCTTTGAATCGACGAGCAAGGCTTCTCTCCATCATGTGACTGTCAAGACCATTTTTCTTATCGCTATAGCTTCAGAGCAGAGAAGAAGCTCCCTTCATGTTCTTTGCACCTCTCCTGGTCACATCCGTTGGGAAAGGCAAGGTGTTCGCCTTATCCCCAAGCCCTCCTTTGTAGCCAAAAAACCAGACCGCTTCCTCCGGATCGGTTGAGGTGTTTCTCAGCCCTCTGTCAGACTCCTCCTCAGTCAAGGAGGACAAAGTCTGGTGTCCGGTAAGGAATCTAAAATGGTACTTAGAACCAAAAATTGCTGCTCGGATGAGCAACTTTTCCTCATTACTCGCGAACCTTTCTCCCCTGCTTCTAGAGAATCCATTTCTAGATGGATTGTCGAGGCCATCCAGGCCACTGGCCCAGAGGCCCTTTTCACGGATAGCAAACCTAGAACCCAAGTCCTTCAATTCCTTTTATCTGAAGGACATTCCTCATTCCTTCTGGAGAAGTGCGGTTTGCGACTTCGTCTCTGAGGGCGGTATCAGTGGCGTCGATCCTGGGGGGGGGGGGGGGGGGGGGGGGGGGGCGATTGCCCCCCACCCAAGAAAATATTGGGGGGGGGGGCAAACATATCATTTCCACCCCCCCCCCCCCCAATAAATCCGGAGGTGTAAAATAAAATAAGGAAAAACTGATGCAAAACTCGGGAAATGAAACCTTCCAAACAATGAAATACAAAAGGTTTTACACGGTCAGACTTCAATTTCGCCGCGCGCTTCGCGTGCAAATTCTCTAATCTTTACTGCATCATGTAACCGTGGAGCTGTTTATAAGAGGCGTTCCAAAAAATCATGACGCCATTAAAAAACGATCTCAACATAATTCAATTCAAAGTTTAAATTTTCATATTTATTTAGTTTTTTCTCTATTTTTTCATATTTTATTAGTGTTTATTTTTTCTATTATTTTGTGTTATATCTTCTCTACTCAATTTGCTGTTATGTAAGATATATTTTCCCATCATTTTGTCGTTTTCCATGTGATATTTAATTCCATTTTCTGTTCATGATATCGATATGCATACTTTATTTAAGTTCAAATTACCATCATATCTTTATCAAGGCTATGATGATCAGAGGCAGCGCTCGGGGGAAGGGGGGGGGCAGAGGGGCAAAGTGCCCCCTCACTTTTTCAAGTACCCCAAAAGTGCCCCTTTTCATAGCTGATAAGTGCCTTTTTTCTTCGTATAGTGCCCCTTTTTCTTTCTAATCAGTGTCCTTTTTACTTTCTGATGAGTGCCCCTTTTAAGCTCAGAAATAAGTGCCCCTTTTGTTTTCTGATAAATGCGACATCGGTAGATAGTGGTATATAAAGTATATATATATATATATATATATGGGTATGAATAAAGTCCACAAAGGAGCCTTATACATATAGCTCCAAATAATCAGAGAGGCTTCAACACGATAAAAACTATTTTCGAAAAATCAACTGAAGGCAATTTCAATAGCCCTGTCTATCACCTTTAGAAATGTGCGAACAATGGCATATTACGTAATCCGAACCTGATTTCTATGGGCAGTACAATAGGCCTTTGAAATTGCCCTTGAGTTTATTTTTCGAAAGTAGTTTTTATCGTGTTCTTCATATTCAGCACAATAGTGAGGCAGTGGAGCAGGGGGTAGGAGGGGCCCCAATGCCCTAAATTATATAAGAATGAGCAGTGCTCCTAAATTATAAAAGGAATGAGGACAATTTTTTCTAAAATTTTTCCAAAGCTCACTCGCTACGCTCGCTCGCATTTACTATTATCTTCTTATCATATTAGGAAAATCGCTGTATGTAATTCAAGACCCGTTGCCTTCAGCGTTAGAAATAAATCTTAAAGTTTTTGCTCGCTCGCTTCGCTCACTCGCAAATGAATAATCAGGCTATTACACTCAAGTGCAAAGTAGTTTTTATCTAGAACCATGTTAAAATACAAACAATAGCGTGTCGAAAATGATCCTCGGTTGTGTATTGATCAGAATGTACCGGTATACTAATGTTTCGAAGGGGTATTTTCCGCCTTGTTTCCACCCTTTGTAGGTGCTGCTTTTTGTTGGTGCCCCCCCCCCCCCACTTTAAAAGACGCATCGCCGCCCCTGATTATGATTGAATTGAGTGCGAAATGATCATCGTTTCGATAGGCCGTCTTGCCCCCCCCCCCCCCCCCCCAAATCCGAAAAACGGATCGACGCTCCTGGCCAGCAACATGTCCTAAACGTTGTCTCTGGCAGCTCGTTAGAGGAAGATGGCGGGCGTGCGCTTGCACATGTGACTATGGGAAGGCGCCATACGGGGGTGGGGAGTGCGCGAATGTGACTTTTAGTCTCTCGGTTGTAGCGTAGTTTGGACCAAACTAGCAATAATAGGTAAATACATCAATTTATTTAGCAAATAACAAAATCAGGTATGATTTTTCTGTTTTCTTCCATCTATCCTCTTCTCTTTCCTTTTGGATTTCTTTGTTTTCCCTTTTCATATTCTCTTCTCTTTCCGTATGTATTTCTTTGTTTTTCTTTAATCTTTCCTCCTCTCCTTCCTCATGTATTTCTTTGTGTTTTTTCATTTGATCTATCCCCTTCTCTCTCCTTATGTATTTCTTTGTCTTTCTTTTTCTTCTATCTTTTCCTGCCCTGGTTGTGAGTGTGCGCTTGAAAAGGAAAGAGATGAGGATAGAGTGAATGAAAGAAAGAAGTCGATCGGTACAGCTGACAGCTGCACAAGAAGGCATTTTGCTGCCTATGTTTGAGTTCGATGCCCACAAGCCAGTTTCTTTATGTACTTTTGTAGCGCCCACTCGCATTAAATTAACAATAACTCTCGTACAGCGTACAGCCCCTATACAGACAGTAACGGTCACATGCAACCGACGCGAGATATGTCACGGCTCCGTAAAGCCATGAGCTTCGTGATCGAGGCTTCTACAAAAAGCCCGTGCGATGCTCGCAAGAAGCCCCTGCAGGAAGCACGATGACTGCGCGTGTCACGTGCGTTAACAACATGCAGCCACCCGCAGATATTGTTGGACATGTTCAACAGCCTCCTTGTGTGTATTGCGTGCTCTTACGTGCTTGGAAATAAACGCTAGGATTTCTACGAAATCCGTCGCAGACCACACGCAAGGAGGTGCACGACTATGGCAAGCCATCGGGGTCTACTTACGTCTACTCACCACGCGTACTTGATTTTCGATACACGTACCTATATTGACCAATCAGAAGCCAGTATTCAGTACGCTTACTGTTTTTGGTCATCACGTCACGTGTGTTTAAGGGTACGTGTACTTTACTTTTACAGACGTTACTGACCCCTCCGGCCATAGGTGGCCAAAGGGTTCAGAAGCGTCAGTTAATGTAACGTGTGCTTTGTCATTTAGGTAACGTGTACTTTGACTAGTCATTTCGTGACGTCTATACAATTACGTGTGCTCTGGTCGTTACGTGACGTCAGCTAAGAGTTAGTCTATTTCCAGGATTTTTTTTTTTTTTTTTTTTTTTTTTTTTTTTTTTTTTTTGTCAATAAAGCAAACCATGTACGTTAATAATATTGTTCAATAAGGGAAGTATAGGGCTTGGCAGGGGCTCAGGGTGTTTAATATATTTCTGTTGGTGGCTGATTATTAAGTCGTCCTATAATTTTTTAGAGACGTAGTAGTAGTAGTAGGCCTACACTCTTTTTAGCAAACTAACAAAAATCAAAGTAAAGTATAAACCGTGCGGAGTTGGTTTATTATTGTCATTTCTACTACTACTACTACTACTCATTTTTATTTTATTATTATGATTGTTACTATCATAATTATCATCATCATTATAATTATTATTATTATCATTATTATTATTATTATTATTATTATTATTATTATTATTGTTATTATTATTATTATTATTATTATTAATAATAATATTGTTTTATTGTCATCATAAAAATTTGTCATAATAAAATTAATGTATAAAGTTTATTCATAAATACCATGTAATGAGCGGAGGAAAGAGAAACAAGTTGATGATTTAGATTAGGAGAACTCCCCACATGTACAGCTCATGTTTACTATATAGCTGCATACAAAGTATACAAACTTCTACTGCATGGACACTATTCACGCTCTTATCTCTCCATCTGTTGTGCAATTAAGGGTCATGACCTCTGTGGACTCGTTGTCATGACCACTGGAAGGCCGCCTGTTTACCCAAGGATTAACCAGGGAATCCTAGTTACATTAATACATTCCCATGCTATAACCAAGGAGTTATCTGCTATAATAAGTGTAACGAGACATCCTTGTCCTCCTCCCCCCTCCCCGGCGAAAAACTGTGAACCCCCTCCCCCCCCCCCCAAAAGAAAAAAGAAGAAGAAGAAGAAGAAGAAGAAGGAGAAGAAGAAGAAGAAAATGTAGTGTAAAATAATGATGAGTAAATGATAAAACAAACGGTTTGTTTTCTTAACAATTAAAGAAAAAAATCTTCTTCATCGGTTGTTACACTCCTTGGCATTATATACTTGAACTTTGAAAAATCATAGAAGATTTGTAATCCATGTGGAGGCAGAGCTAGATTCCACTAAATTTCGTCATAGAGCCTATAATAAGGCCGGGGGGGGGGGGGTGTATCGGCTGTCAATGTCACACAGGCCTAATGAATATTCTAGTCGGAAAGGCGTTAGTGAAAAGACTGTTGATAAATTCAATGTATTCATTAAAACAATTATTTTTTTAAAGACTGAATGTTCGTACGCTATATAGGGAGGGGGCGGGGGGGGGGGGTGTGACTGTTGCTGGGATGGAACAAGAACACACGCAAACAATTGTATGCCTATTATAAATTAAGAGAGATCATTTTCTCAATGAAGCAGTCTAATAAATAGTTACATGAAAGGGGAATTTCACCCTGGTATTTAGCTGATTTAAATAAAAGCAGAAAATATAATTTTTTAGTACTGCAGGGCAAATGGGATGGGCCCTTACAAGATACGTCACGGAGTCGGTTGCCAAGTTGTGTTTGATTCATTACAACTTTAAAAAAATAATAACATTCTCATTTCTTATCAGATTTTACTCAAACTTTTATTGGTCTGTTATTTCAATTTTCCCCATTCCTTTAACATTATTAAAACAATGTAAGAAAGAAAAATGTATAAATGTATCTGAATTTTCACTTTTCAGTTTGAAATTCAGTGTTCAGTGAAGGCACTGGGATTTTAAAATTGCATAGTGGCAGGATGGGGGCATTATTAAAAGAGGAAGTGGGCATAGCTCACTGGAAGTGATAAGGGGCATTTATAAGAAGGGGAAAGGGGGAGGGTACTTATGAACAAAACCGTCACTTATCAGACAAAAATAGGCTGAATCTACTTGAAAATGTGGGGGTATTGTGCCCCAGCCCCCTTGGGAGGGGGAGGGGGGGGGTGGAGAGGAGGGAGGCTGTCGTTGTGATACCGAGGGCTAATTGTGCTCGGGGGTAACTTTCCGGCGGGGTAATTGTCCTTGTCTTAGATTCATCTCTCACCTCCCACGAAATTTTTGAGCTTAGAAATAATAATACTAATTATAATAATAATAATTATAATAATAATAATAATAATAATAATGATGATGATGATGATGATGATGATGATGATGATAATAATAATAATAATAATAATGATAATAATAATAATAATAATAATAATAATAATAATAATAATAATAATAATAAAATGTTACAATTATATAGCGTATTCCGTGAATACTTCATTGCGCTTTACAATGTCATTTATTATTATTACCCAAGAGAGGTAAACGATGCACTTATTTTACTAGTTTGGAAAGAAAACTGATAGTAGGAAACTGCATATACACCTAGGTGTGGATGTGGAAGGGGGTTCTCCTCCAACCCTGAAAATTTATAGTTTTGAGGAGTGGCGAGTTGTGTTGGAGGAGTGTATTCCATAACATGGCCCACGGAACCGGGGGGGGGGCTGGGGGCTGCAGCCCCCCCCCCCCCACACGCACTTGTTTGAGTAGACACGTTTCATAAATTCCCCGAAAAAAGGTGCGAGATTGTCATTATTCAAGTGAAATCAAATCAGCCCCCCCCCCCCCCACTTTCAAAAATGCTTCGCGGCCCCTGCATAACTATAGCTTATTCAAACTTTTAAAAGACTAACTGGATGATTATTCACTATAACGATTTAATTTCCTCACTTTACTGAAAGTTCCTATTATTTCTAGAATTTTCAAGGGGGCAACTTGCCCTTACCCTTTACCCCTTTAAATAAGATATCGAACTCCCTTCGCACTGTAGGGAGCTTTTGTATTTTCAATCTTCTGAATTTGCAGAGAGAGAGATTTAAGGAAAATGAGAAGTCACTGCCCGCTCTGGTGACGCTCCTGCGCCCTTCGTAATTTATTTTATATATTTCAAATTAGGCTGGTTGGTGAGGAAAACTCCTTTCGACATTTCATAGAGTGGCCCTTTCATCCACGATTTTCTGACAAAGAGTGCGCAGGTTTGGCCAAGAATTAACGTTCCTCTGTGCATGTAGCCAGACCCCTCTATCCCATAACGGCATAAAAAACAAGTACCTTCGGACGGGCTCCCGTGTCTTCTGGTAAAGGTTATGCCCCCCCCCCCCCCCCCGGCATGTTCATGTTGTAAAGGACATGGGAGCGACCTTATCAGGTACATTCAGTGTTTGAGGTTAATATCAGTTTTGTTTTGTTTTTTAATCAGGGAGGGGCGGGGCAGTTTTATAGTTTGTCCCGGGCACCATAATTCCCTAGATAAGCACTTTTTATGACATTCCTATACCACAAGTTAAGTGCCTATCAAACGCCATAGAATGCCCACCCCCCACCGTCCCCCCCCCCCCCCCCCCAAAAAAAAAAAAATAGGACGGGGGAATTGACTGGATCAGTAAGAAAAGTGCAGTATTAGAGGAAGTCAGGTTGTACATACCGGTAATGCTAGAATCCGTGTATAATGAATAGTCACTGGATGCCTATATGGAGTATGCTGCGCCCGCGAAAGGCCCCTCCCCCCCCCCCCCCCCCCCCCATTTTCGGACTATTACGATATGCTGCTCCACTATTACGTTTCTGGTTAATCTAGCTACTTTTTGTGCAATTCATATTCATGGGCGTTGGGCAGACATTTCCCCGTAACTTGGTCTCACTCCGTCATTTTCTTTCCACCTACGACTTGAAATGTCTTGCTGAGTGTATCTATCAACTGAATTCACCGGTTCAGCTCACTTGGAGGTGGGCGGGGTAGGATGTAGCACGGGGGCGACTCGTAGGCTAGGCACAACCCAAGACTTGATGCCAGCCAGTGGCTCTTTTTAATATGTGGGGTCATAGTATCAAGGCCAGGGGCGGCTGAGCGTCTTTCAAAGTGGGGGTGGGGGGCAGCAAAAAAGGGCATTTATTCGGGGAAAGGAGGCACCTACAAAGGGTGAACATAAAGCGAAAAAAGGACCATTTTGTGACACTGGTATAACCCTACAGTCTAATTAGTATAGTTATTATCAAGCATCACCTTCCTTTTTGGTCACTACTTCAGCTTTCCTGATACGCAGTTGTGTGTAATGGTCTAACGATTCATGTGCGAGAAAGCTAAGCGAGCGAGCAAAAATTGTCGGACTTTTTTTCTATTGCTGGAGTCCTTGAGTTATACATTAAGTACAATGAAAATGACAGCAGCAAATCTAATTGGGGGAATGTCGAATGATCTTTTAATTTGTACATTAACCCTGTCGTTTTCTTTAGGATTACACCGATATACATACTTTCTGCGATCTGCTTGATTTCATTATATATAGAGCTAGCGAGCGTAGCGAGCGAGTTATGGGGACATTTTCAGAAAATACTGCACTTACTTGGTGTAAATTATTGGCACATTCGAGCGAGCGGAATGAGAAATGTTGTAGTAATATGGGTACTTGAAAGCCGCACCGATTCTTTGTAGCTAGATATGGCTCTATTTGTCCCCCCACCCCCGAAAAAAAAAGAGAATACGGGGCAATATTTAGATTCGAAAAGGGGCACTTATCAGAAGGAGAAAAGGATAGTTATCAGAGAGATAAGGTAGCAGTTATCAGATTTGAAAAGGGGCACTTTTCAGAAGGCCAAAAAGGGGCGCTTATCGGAAGGGGAAAGGCACTTATTAGAAAGGAAAAGGGGCACATCTAGAAGTAAAATGGGCACTTATCGGAGGGAAAGGGGCATTTTTCAGAAATAAAAAGGGCACTTTTGGGGTACTTGAAAAACTGGGGGCATTGTGCCCCCTGCCTCCCCCCGCGGGCGCGCCGCCCCTGATCAAGGCTTTTCTTGATATAAATTTATTACTGCTCTTGCTAATACAGCTAATACTTGCTTTTTTTCTCTCTTCTTTTTTGTGCAGGGGCAGTATAATATATTATTATTTGTATGAAGGGTTTTCAGGCGACCAGAAAAATTGGCGTATCTCATGGTTTGCGCATGAGTACCCGGATGACCGTGCAATTTTAAAACAATATCTCATGGTTTGTGTAAAAGTACCCGGATGACCGTGCAATATATCTCCATATCTCATGGTTTGGGGTGCGCGTGACGCGTAAAAAAGTGAATACGCGCTTAAATACGCAAAGGTTAAGACAATGGATATATGCGCGCAGCTCTTGCAAGATGCTTGGGGTAAGGACAAAAATGATTTTCTCCCTGTGTTTTATGTCGAAGTCCATACAAAAACATAAGGACATGTAATGGTGAAAATTGAGGAACTAGATATCATACAATTAATAATAATAATATTGAATGGCTTTTCTTTCGTGGGACACAAGGATATATCGTACTCGCTTTGAAAATATTTCACTCGTCGTGCCGACTCGTGAAATATGCTCATAGCTCGTGCGATATATCATTGTATCCCACTCAAGGCCATTCAATATTATATAAATATTCTTAAGAACCCACTTCATATGACATACAACATACGAACATCATACATTATGTAAATTTCTTTTGAATACTTTCTATCCCATCCTGATACCTCTCCAGCTGACGTATCTCAGTAAATGGGGATTAGGTCATTTATTCGGAGGCGTCTGACGGACATCCCCCACCATTTCAAATTTAATGTCTTACAGTGGGCACGATAGAGGGAGTTCTGCCGCGTATTTTCATCCTATTTCATTTCGTTATTTTTCCTACCCCTTTCCATTTATTGTCTTGCAATTATGAACATTTACGACTGGAATTCACCAGGCAGCCCTTCCCTGCCGATCATTATTATCATTCTTATCGAGAAGGGGGGGGGGGGTAAGCCATGGGGTCTTATCACTGTTGTAGCCCAACAATGTCATCCAGATGTCACTTGTAATACGTGGAATCATGCTTGATATTTATCCCCTGACTTTTTTAAATATTGAGGTTCTCCTACTGATCCATTCAATTCTGCCCTCCTCCATTCACCCCCCCCCCTTTTTTTTTTTTTGGGGGGGGGGTACAAGCAACCATTTAAGATGACGTGTGGCATATTATTCTGCTTGAGTGCATTGGGTATGATACCTTTCCAACCTAGGCCTACCTCGCTCAATGAGGGAGGGGTGGGGGCGTCTGGCGGGCATCCGCGCATCTGCCGCAATTTAAAATGTCTGACAGTGCATGGCCATTCATGATAGCGGGAGTTTTGCTGAACTTTTTCCTCTAGGTTTCATCCAGTTATTCTCCCCCCCCCCCCCCCCCCCCCGCTAATCCAGCTCAATTTTGATTGTCCATCGAAAGGGTCCTTCTGATTACCCCGACCACACTGTTCGAGTCACACGTCCGTTTCCTTACATGAACAAAGCAAGAGAAATCAGAAGAAGACGGCAAGGGAATAAATGAACAAGGAAAACAATAGACGAAGAGAATATTTTAATAGGACGATACAAAAAGTGGCAGAGGGGAAAATACAGGGCTGCACCGACGTACCAATGCACATACAAAATGTGATTTTTTTTTTTTCTTTCTTGTGATTACGTGTTATTTATTCCCTTATCGAAACCAAGTAAAACAATGAACATATATAAAACCAGAAACAGACATGCTTTCAGAAATATAGTCCTGCAATAAACCTTTCTAAGGGCGCTCTAATTTCAAGTTTGTTAACACTGTAAATGATGTTTCTATAAGTGGAAAATATAATGCATGGTTTTTTTTTAAATGGAGGGGGGATTCAGAGTTTTATTGGAATTCCACGGTATTAATAAGCATAATGAAACGAATCTCTAGTGTGTAAACATGGAGGGCTTCAGCCCCCTAAAAACGAGCCTATGGAAAAACGAGTGTCCCCACGCAAAACAAGGGATGATAAGCGTGCTTCACGTTTTGCAATTTTGGAGGGATAAAATTTCTAAATCTTCCACTTTCAAAATAACATGAAATATATATGTATGAAAAAATAGGGGAATGGGCTTCTTCGGGGGGGGGGGGGGGGTAGGGGTTGGGTTGTGAGCAAGTAGTAAGCTTTTGAGGTGGGCCTTCAGAGTATTTGCCCCACCCCCAAAGAAAAATAAATATAATAAATAAATAAATAAAATAAGCTAGGACCCTTCCGGGGCACCTGGAGCGTAGCGCCGGAAGTAAAAAAAAAAAAAATAAATAAAAAATAGGGGGGGGGGTTAGAATGAGGAAGCCTCACCTTTTAGAGTACTAGAAAACTGATCGCAATGGTAAATTTGATTGTCGTGGAGTGGGGGCAAAAATACTTCCCCCGATAAATGGAAGCAAGCATCTGCTACATTGTGTGTATCAATACACGAGGGAGGATGGTGACCGTGTGAGAAAATTTTGGTTTTAAATGATGAAAGTTTGCATTTTAGAGCACTAATAAGCTTATTAAGCCTATATATACACCGTTGTAATGGAAAATTATTATTACGTGTAATTTTTCTTTTCTGTTTTTCTTGAAAGTTTTTTGCCCCCAAACTCGAGGGCAGGAGGGCTATCATGCAAGTACAAAATAAGTACAAAATGTAATTTTCTTTTTTCATTTTCTTCTTTTTTTAATGATTGCCTGTCCGATCTTCTATTATGAAAACAAAGGAAACGGTTACCTTTCCCTCATTTTCAGTTTATGCAAAAGTGAAGATAATAGACCACAAACGGCAGTATACATGTCTTGAAAAAAAGGCTCATGAAATAGGGCACACCTAATATCAAGTTGGCTAGGCCTGAAAACGACGTTGGTATACGTGGAAAGACATAACAATTATTAGTTCACGGGCCACAGAGCGTTTGAAAAGTGGGGGCAGAAGGTTGAGCATGAGTAAGAGCATAATATGTTATTATTGATATAAGCAAAGGGGAGTGTGTGTGTGTGCGTGTATGTGTGTGGAAGGGAAGCCTGCACTCCCTAGCCAGATCAGCCCCCCCCCCCCGGTTCAGCGACCCCTGAACTTGATCATCATAGAGCCATCCATTTTCATAACAAAGAGGGGAATCCTGATAATCGGGATTTGATTTCCCAAACTCTCATAGTCATATCCCACATCCCCTAGTTATGTAGAGAATAGAAGCGGTCTCATCAAAAAAAAAAAAAAAAAAAAAAAAAAAAAAAAAAAAAAAAAAAGCCTTGAATTAGACCATTTCAAAGTAGACGTGACGTATTGAACAAAGCACACGTAATTGAACAGACGTGACGTGACGTAAGGTCACGACAGAGTACACGAAATTGGGTACACGTCACGTAACGAGTAGACGTGACGTATCGTTTGGTTTTACGTGACGTCTACTGGGTACGCGTACTAGTAGACGTAGGTAGACCCCGATGGCTTGCCATACACGACCGGTTGTGATCAACCCTTAAGGTGTACAGATGAATGTCATCAAAGTATCTCTTGAAAGTTGATTATTTCTGCCTTTGTTATGGGAAATAAAAGTCGTCATAGGACGCTAAGTTTGGGCGCCGTGCCAACAATCATTTTGTTTTTCTAGGACTAATTAGCTAATTGTATATTACATAACATCTCTCCATATATTTGTATCTAGTAATTTTGATGGAGAGTACATTACCTGAAAAGGGGAATTCGTTCCAATCACTGATTGACTGTGTATTTTATTTCACCTCTTACACTTTTACACTCCATTATTATTTATGTATATTATTATTATGTATATTGGACCCCATGGAAGAACAGAGCCATTGGGCTAATGGCTCTGAAATGGGCTATCCATCCGTTTAATAATTCTATTATTGTTGTAAGTCTTTGATTTTTGTTATATTGTGATACTGTTTTTTTTTTTTTAATGATTTTCGGAAATAAAACAAACAAAACCTCATACCATCAATATGCAGCATAGTATTTTATCGCAGTTCCCGAATTGCAGTATTATGAGAGCTAGAGATGCAATACCGTAAAACGGGGTGAATGGGAACAGTTTTGACAAAATTTGCCATGTAAAATGTCCATTCATATTACCTTTCTATTGTTATGAAAGAAATTCCATCAATATCAAATCTAATATTTATATTGAATTTTGTGACTGTTCCTATTCACCCTGATGTTGGGTTGAATAGGAACAGAATGGAAAATTATGAAATATATATGCTCCAAAATGTTATTTGTATACCAAGAAACTTAAATGTATTGGGGAAGGGGTTTGGATTAAATAGGTATTTGAAAAGACAATGCTTTCAGGAGTATCGGAACGTATTATCAAAACTTTAAATGATAAAGGCCTCTTTGAAAGCATCACAGGCATCAAAACGGTACTGTGTGTTAGTGACATTGGAATTTGTTTTAATATTGTTTTCATGGAGGCTTTAGAGCTCCTTGATTACAGAAATGATAAGGAAAAGCAGGCATTGCATATGTATAATATTATTTGCAGTAAAAAATAGCTGCTGAGTCATTGGGGGGGGGGGGTCAATAAACTAGTATTGAAATCAATAAACTAGTATTGAATTTTCGTACTTTTGATGAACGTAATAGTTCCTATGAGTATTTAATGGATGATCCTATTCGGAAAATGTGTAGATTGTCTTTAGATTTATTTAATAACTTACTGAGTGAAATAATATTTGCCGAACTATGCCAGGCAGGGTGTCGGATTCTAACGGGGCCTGGAAATGAATGTTCTAAGAATGCCGTTGAAGTTTCAGGCTTTTCTATTATTCATACCTCGATCTATATCTAAAATATTATTGTTGTTGTGCCTGTGGTACTGTGTTATGCATTTATGTGCTTTAGGTATGTTTTGCATCGGGAAGTATAGATTATAATTGCGTGGTAGACTGTTCCTATTTACCACGGTTATTCAGGGGAAAAAATTAAAATAAGAAAATGAAGAAAAGAAAATCCAATTGCAATCAATTTCTCTTACGGGAATTATATGCTAGACCATATTTGTGAGGTCTTGATGCAAAAATCTGATGATTCACTTCAGTAGGTCTGAAGATAGAAGGAAAGTTTTGACAATGCACGTCTCAATTTTAGACATAATATATTAAGACATATTATATTCCACACTGGGGTAAATATTAATTAATTCTCATCATGTAAGTCATTGGACAGCTAGAGTTATATGGTACATAAATTAATTAAATTAGATGAGTTTGCAATGTTTTTTTCGAAAATTAAATTACCAAGAAGAAATTTTCCACTTTTTGTTCCTATTCACCCGTTTTACGGTACCGTTTTTCTTTTAATTTCCAAACTGAATTATTGACAAATGCTTTTTGCTGAAAGTAATTTCACTCGTATAGCTTATGGCAAGGTTAAAAGAGAGATTACATGACTTTACATACTTCACAAGATTTGCTTTGCCTATACATTTTTTCTGAAGTGCAGGTTAAGCGATATATAGATCATGTGTGCTTCCATTTTGTGAAAATATTTCATGTTAAACTATTAAATCAAAATCCCCTCCCAAATAACTTCAGTATACAGCTAGGTTATATAATTTTTTTCAAAGTGGATTGACAAAAACACCATCACTCACACAAGTACATGTATCATACTTTTTTCTGAAGAGTATAATTAAGCGATATAATCCTAAAATCATATTTCTTCTATTTACGCGGCAAAAATGAGAGAGAGAGAGGGGGGGGGGAGAAAGGAAGGAAATGATAATGTAATAATAATAATAATAATAATAATAATAATGATAATGATTTTTTTCCCCAATCGTATTTATTCATATTCATTTTAAAATCAACAATTACATCAAAAGTTTCGTTTTACATTCGCATATCAAAACATCAAACAAAACCATATATAATTCATTTAGGAGTCTGAACAAAGATTTTCCAGTACAAATTCTGTTTACCTCTAGCCTCTTTCGTAATTCAGAAGCAAACAAACTGGATTCTCTGTTATCAACACCCTTATAATATTGCGGAACAAAATCAATATATAAACTGTCCAAAAAACTATGGTAATAAGGTCATCTATCTCATCATGTTCACTATTTTTTATCAAAAGATCAATGTTAATGTCAACATGCCTTGTGAACAACTTTTTTGATCAACCAAATAATGTATGACCAAAAACTTTTATTCATTTTACATGTGACCAAAGCACCTGACAATACATTTTGCATCTTCACTCATTCATTATACATCACTTTAAAATTAAATTCTCTCTACGCAATAAAGGAGAATCGGGTGCAACTTTGTAGTACAGATTAACAAGACTTTATTACATAACAGAGGTTGAAGTGTCAGACGGACATATACATTCAGTCAACACAGATGGCGCTATAGTTATTACATATAGTATCGATCAACAACTCAACTGGCGTAATCACTTCTTTCTTCCTTCAGATATTATAACTACACAGGCTAACATGGCAGCTTTAAAGTTTTGATATAGCGTTGAAATACGCACATACACAAAAAGCATTCGACTAACAAATAACATTAGAATCCAAACAAAAAACATCTTATGAAAAAAAGAACCCATATAAACACACGAACCTTAGAACACTCAAATAGCCGTCGTTGACAAAATACCTACAAACATGCATCAACCCATTTAACTCTAAATACTCAAATAGCCCTCATCGACTAAGGCATTAAAAAAATGAATCACGGTATGTGTAACAGGATCAGATTATTATTTCAACCAGCCCAACGGCTGATAACAAACTTTACATCTACTAGTCTTTGGATAATAACATTTTAATAAAACTTAGAAACTCATGTTACATATCCCCTTCTTAAATCATGAAAAAAAATTATCCTAGCACGGCAGTGTAAGAAGATAGCTGAATTGGTAAAAATGTCGAAAGCGCACAGTAACCAAGCAGAACCAAGCGTGGAAGTGCTGAGTGACAATATGAGCAGAAAAAAAGATGTGTGATATTCTCCTCACAAGGCAAAAGAGGAATAAGTGTACAACGATGGTACAGACTGATACATAATAAAGGGGGATACATATTTATAAACAGTAACTATCAGCACAGAAACATTTAGCATGTCAGATAAATATGACACTGGCTCATGAAGCCTGTGTACATGTATATGTAGAGTAATCTTCTCAAAGGCACGAAAATCTTCATAAAGGATAATATAAAAAAAAATGCCTGTATAGCAAATACAAAGGGAAATACATATAAAAAGATTAACGTCAGAACCACTGACGATTGAAGCAGAATGTGAAAATAGGGGTGGGGGCACAAAACAACCGGTGGGACGGGGGGGGGGGGGGTCCTGTAAAGAAAGGGAACACTAAAACACAGCGGATTTAATCGCGGATATAATCCTTAAAATATGATGGGGGACTGCGATGGCGTAAGGGATATCGTCTGCTACTTGGGGGGATAGGAGAAGGAAGAGTCACTGGTGTAGCAGACTGTTCAAGTCCAAGAGGGGAAGGTCCATCTTGAGGGGTAGACAGTTCGTGAGGGATATCAGGGGGGTCAGGAGGAGGTATGGGGACATTGGGCACGCTGGAGTCATCAGGGGCATCTGGTGAGTATCGGGTGTCATCTGTTGGTGTGGGGATGGGCACACTGGTAGCATGGTCATCGTCGCTCTCAGGGACCCTGCGCTGCCAAGGGCTCGAAGAGGGAAATTCCGGGGGTACTTTCAGCGGGCAGTCAGAACGTCGGACACGGTATGATGTGGACCGGAGTTGACTGCCCACAAACTTGCGAATGTTACACCATTCATCCTCCACACTACAGACAAGGTAGCGAGGGCGGGCCTGGGTCTTCGATCGATCAGAACGCAGGTAGACAAGATCACCAACATGAACGTGAGACTCAACCCCGGAAGATGGGCGTTTGGGCGATTTTGACTGTATGCTCGGACCATGATTAGACAGACGTCTGTCATGTTGAGTTGTAATAATGTCCATGTCACACAAAGGAATCTGTTCGCTGGTGAATTGGTCACGTTGGGTCCACAGTTCGCGAGCAGAAAGTCCAACACCACGGAGGCGACTGTTAAGGCGCGTAGTGGCCAGAGCGAGTGCAAGGGGGGTAACAGGGCCACCATGAGGATCATCACGAAGAAGCTCATCTTCCAGCTCGCGTACAGCTTTCTCAGCCACAGGGTTCTTGTTGATGTTTTTGGCATGACCAAGTTCGACTGCAATACCCTGCCTGTGAAGCGATGCATCGTGCTGGAGGGCTACAAATCCTGGAGCAGGGTCAGTCCTCACAACAGCAAGAGGACCATCAAGGGGACGTAAGGGTACGCACAACTGAAGGAGAGCATTGCAGAGGGACTCCTTGCGTTCGTCCGGTATCAAGGTGCTCACGGTATACGATGTGACAGTTTCTCTGAGTACGAAAATGAGCTGTCGTGAACGCTTGATGACATCTGCGGCAAAGGACACCCCTACCACACTTGGGGGGTCACTCGTAGACTGGGGAGTTGCAGCGTGAGGAACATTCCGGAGGGACAGACAACTGTGGCAACCAACAGTCACCTGGTGGATGGCTGCATCAAGGTCTAAGGCATAGAAGTACCGAGACACTACCTGTTTAAGCTGATGTGGCGTAGGGTGACTCAGCTGGAGATGAAGGGCAGTGAGGACTCCCTGTAGCACATTACGGGGAACAATGATACACTCTCGCTGTGGCAAGAATGTACGGTCCTGTCGTACTACTAGCAAGCCATCATTAGCAATGGTGGCAACCTGGAGATATCGCTTCACATCACGAATATCTGTTAGCTTTTTAGATGGGCGAGTACCTTGCACGAGATGGGCATGTGTGCGGCGAAGGGCTGGGCATTCAGACTGGATCTTTCCCCATGCATGGCGGGACGTGAATGGAAGTCGAGCCTTCCCTGAGAGAATGTCTTCAATGGAAGCCAGATGGACAACGGAGTCTTCCATTTGAGAGATGAAGGCACATACCTGGCATTTCGAATCATGACATGGGGGAGCATTTCTGCTTGCAAAGTCGGCGGGGACATTAGCCGAGCCTGCCAGATGACGTAGGGAAACCTGGTACCGGCTCACTGTCGCGAGAAATGTGGAGACCCTCGGACTGGCGGAAAATTCCCCACGACATAGCTTTTCATAGGCCTGGACACAAGGTTTGCTGTCAGTAAGGATGCAGACAGGGTGGCAAGATTGTATGATGTATGGGCTGAAATGCTTGGTGGCAGCGGCGATGGATAGTGCCTCTACTTCACAAGGAAGCCAGGGGATCTGTCGACCACGAAGCTTCGCACTAAAGAATCCCGCAACTAAGGGTTTCTGGTCCCTTGTGACATACAGGGTCGCACCAAGACCATAGTTCTTAACCGACCCATCGGTAACTATCCACAATTGATCAGATGGACGTGGCAGAGTGACAGTCTGAGAAGACCTAATGACAGACTGAGCCTTGTTGAAAGCATTGTGCAGCTCATCTGTCCAGCGAATGCAGACCGGAGATTTCATACCGGCAATGGATTCATCAAGGGGGCTCAAGTAGGAAGCACAATTAGGGAGCACACGAGCAAGCATCTTGTAGGCACCAATGAAAGATCTCATGCCCTTCACAGTAGAAGGAGGTGAGCAGGTTGACAGAGTGGTCACTCTGTGTGGACTTGCTTTGAGAGTTCCCTCAGACCAGACCCATCCCAAGATAGTGGTGGTCTTTGGACAGACGGTAGTCTTGGATGGAGAAAGGTGCAGTCCATTGGAGGATAGAGCCTGTAAAACCCGGGACCAATTCCGCAAAAGGGCCTGTGGGGTGTCGGCACCACAGTACAGGTCATCTGCAAGCTTGACAACAACCCCCTCAAACAACAAATCTCCAAGAACTCGACACATCAACTCCTCTAATGCAGTTTCAGAACCCGGCATACCCATTGCACAACGGGTATACACTCTGATACCTCGGAAAGGCGTAGCAACACCACAGTACTTCATTGACTCATGTGAGAGAGGTATCTGGTAAAAAGCACTTGCAAGATCAGAAGCAATAATGTACCTCCACTGTCCTATCTTTCTCAACGTGGAATCAACATCTGGTAGGACTGAGGGCTGTGGCTTGGAGTAACGTCCAACATCAGCAAAGGCTGTTACTAATCGGGAACCTCCATTGGGCTTTTTCACAAGGAAGGATGGATTAACATATTCAACCGTAATACCAACATCCTCAGGGCGTGCGAAAACACCGAGCTCTTCCAGATCATCAAATTTGCCCTGCAACTCAACAAGCTTATCACGGGAATATAAGGGGAGGCGGCCCTTGCGCTGTGGTGGTTGAACCGGGCCCATGTTCACAACAGCCTGGAACGGTCCAGAAGCACCATTATAGCCTTTGAATGAAGGGCTAAACACACCATCATACTCAGCATGAAGAGACTGAAAATCAGTCCTAACCTTAGAGTGAAGAATACCATCAGGATCTACAACCACAGACTCAGCAGACTGGGGAGGTCCTTTCCCTCGGGGAGACATAGATGGTGCAGCATTCTGATCTGAGACGAGAGGGGCGACCTGATCGCCATCCTGCGCAAGCACGGGGCAAACCTGACACAAATGTTCATTGCGACGGATAATGCAGGGGGCCTCAGAAAGATTGGGAATGCGGATCCTACCCGCTACGCACGAGACAATGCTGGGGGCTGGAAAAAATTCCGTCAGGGTGGGGGTAGGAGGGGAATCTGTACGAGGCTCCAAGACCAGGGTCTCATCCTCTACGAACTCTGGAGGGAGGGCAAGCTCAAGAAACTCACCTGGCCAGAGGGTGGTAGTTTGAGGAGGGGCACGAAGAACATGTGCGCGGCGCACTGCATGACCAGCCGTAGGCTTACCATTGGAACCATATGCATACACAGTGCCATCGGCTAAGGTAATCTGCCGCTTGGCTGGCCTAATAGCCACATCATTACGCTCCATAAATGGAGTGCCAGCCAGAACGTCGACATCGAGATTCTCAACGACCAATCCCTCGAAATGAAACACATGGTTACCACGACAGAAAGAGAGACGGGTTTCACCAGTGACCTGCAAGGGGGATGATCCATCAGCCTGGTGGGCCGACTGAGAGGTGGGGGACACATTACAACCTAGGGCATGCGCCGTAGAGGCACGCATCATATTACCAGTAGCACCACTATCTAGCGTAATACGAACGGCATGATGGGTATAAAATGCATCGAAATATGGAGACTGACGCACCTGGACACGCAATGTGGAGGAAGTTCCCCACGGTCTTGATCGGACAAAGAATCAGACTCACCATGAAATTCCTGCGGGTCAACGTCAACAGCTGGAACCCCTTCACTGTCAAAGATCTTGGCAACTTGCCGGGCTTTGGCCATATATCGCCTATCAGATTCAGGGAGGTAGGGACATACACTCAAGAAATGGTTACTTGGACGACCAGCCTGAACACAGAGGGGGCAAGACTTGGCAGGCTTGGAGCGAAATCTAGTGGAAGCCTGCGATTGCGCACGCCGGGGAGCAGACTGGTTACGACTGAGAGGTGGAAAGGCAGCTGTACGCATGGCCCTAGAACACTCAACTGACTCTAAAAGACTAGTAAGGGCTTGGGAGATCTCAGGCTTGAGAGAAGCAAGGGTTCGAGACCGGAGCTCTGTGCCATACCTCTGCTTAACTACCTTGGGGAGATCTGGGTGCAGCAAGTGAAGCCACTGTAAGACAATGAAATTCTCGATTGTTGGTGTGAGCTCTTCATCCTCAAGGATAGGATCACCATGATGGGTGATACCCCCACCAGATGTCAAGGTTATCCTCTACAAAGGCAAGTATTCTCTGATACAAATCCTCTGGTCTCTCATCCGATTCCAATTTTATGTCACAAAAATCAAGGAAATGGGCACCTGTAGATTGGAACCCATAATGGAGCCTTATTGTAGCCCAGATATCATTCAGTGATGTGGAATTGCAAACAATGGAGTTCCTAGCAATCACAGGGCAGAAATTGGCTATCTGGCCAAGCATTAGGTCTAACAGGGTAGCCTTTTGTTGGGCAGTTTTGCGCGACTCTGAAGGGGTTGAGGTAGGGTCATCCGTGAAACCTCTTGTAAGATTTGATTTTGTCTTTTTGTCCCATGTAACGGATTCATTCAAGAAGGGTGCAAAGTGAGGGTCTAGGTTTAGGGTATAAAGGAGATTCTGTCTCCAACTCTCAAATGAGGTAATGGTTTCCACCTTGCCCAAGCACCATTGCTTGGGTACTTTGGGCATAGCACACGCCATTGTAAGGCTGTGGGACTGAACACTACTCTAAAGCGCACTGATACTACTAGTCCACGGTAAAACTTACATTTACGGTGCACCCGGCTGTACTTTTCCCAGCAAAGTTCCTCCCAGCAAGGAGCAAGTATTACTCAGGCTGTGGGTCGAAATCCAGCGCTGCCACCACGCAATAAAGGAGAATCGGGTGCAACTTTGTAGTACAGATTAACAAGACTTTATTACATAACAGAGGTTGAAGTGTCAGACGGACATATACATTCAGTCAACACAGATGGCGCTATAGTTATTACATATAGTATCGATCAACAACTCAACTGGCGCTACTTGTTTTCTTTTACTTGTACTAAATTCCATTTAAAACAGTTTCCAGGTTGTATTCATCTTTAAAATATTTCCTGAAAAGAAACAACATCGTGTATTTGCCCCTTCCTGCTGTATCAGATGATTATAAAAATATCTTGAAGTTACATCACCTAATCCCTTTACAGATTTTCTTACTTTTATTTTGTGAACAGTTAGCAGCAATACATATGTTTTCTGTCATTAGACATTTTTGTGCAAGCCAAATTTTAGGCACTGGCGTAGCCAGGATTTTTCAATAGGGGGGACCAACGTGAAGGATCCAACCGCGTAGCCAGGATTTCATTTTAGGGGGGTTGGGGTTTGAGAACGCGAAGCGTGCGAAATTGGTGATAAGCGTGCTCCCAAGGGGGTAGGTGCAGGGAGGGGGGATTTTCCCCCCTCCCGCGCGAAGCGCGAAAGCTCTTACGTTTTATAGCAAATTTGACAGAAAGATAACGACTCGTAGCACCTTATTTTAGGCGGAAAGTTAGTTCGACGCCCGGACTGCTTTTCAATTATTTGGACGCAATAATTCACTGTAACAGGGGTGGGTGCAGGGAGAGGGGGGGGGGGAGACTTTCCCCCTCCCGCGCGAAGCGCAAAAGCTCTGACGTTTTATAGCAAATTTGACAGAAAGATAACGGCTCGTAGCACCTTTTTTTAGGCGGAAAGTTATAGTTCGACGCCCTGACTGCTTTTCAATAATTTGGACGCAATATTTTACTGTATGTAATATGGGTAAAGGGAAGGGGGGGGGGTATTTTCCCCTTTTTGACGTTTTAGCAAATTTTGATTGAAAGGTAACGGCTCGTAGCGCCTTTTTAAGCTTTTTTGTCTCACTTCTCCCGCTTTTTCGCTCTCGCTTTTTTTTTTTTTAGGGGCTGAATAGGGGGCCAGTGCCCCCTGGCCCCCCTGATTTTATGATTTTAGGTATGGCTTTACGTAATTTTACATAATCAAAAATGGCAGATCTTTTACTATTTCTAAATTTCAAAAAGGATATTATTTCTTCCACACCATTTAAAACCCCGTTCTAAGTCAAAAATGTCCTCTAAACGGATGAATCCACTATGAAACCATTCTTTATAGAACAAAGGTCTTTTATTGAAAACAATATCTTGATTGTACCATAAAATATGCTTTTCCACTGGGAGTTTCTTTCCTAATATCCTTTTATCAACCAAAGCCCAAGCACATGCAAATGAACTTCTTAGAATACTAAACACCGAACTTATACAAGTAACAGATTGGACCAAGGCTAATAAACTATCTCTTAACCTGCAGAAAACCAATTATATGCTTTTTCGTAACATAATTGATTATCTTCCCGGTAACATCATTTTTGATAACACTGTCCTCCAAAAAGTATCTACAACTAAATTCTTAGGAATTCTAATCGACAATAAATTAACCTGGAAACCGCATATTGACCATCTCCCGTAACATTGGAGTTATTAACAAACTAAAATATTTCTTTCCTTCTCCCACTCTACTCACATTTTATTAAACTTTGATATTACCATACATAAATTATGGTATATTAGCATGGGGTCGTACAGTACAAGCACAATTGAACAGTATACTTCTTCCAAAAAAAATACTTAGAATAATTTTTCATGCAAATTACAGATCTCAAGCTGATTTATTTTTTGGAAATAAAATCCTCAAGGTGAAGGACATTCATCATTTCCAACTAGGCCAATTTATGTACAAATTAGGTAAAAATGAACTCCCTGCCATTTTTAACGTTATTTTTCGAAAGAACAACACCATACATAAATATCCAACGAGACAAGGCAATGCTTACCACCTACCTCTAACAAGAAGACTCTTTGCACAAAACACCTATGTTTTTTCAGGTTCCATGTATTGGAACTCTTTAGATAAAGAAATTAAAGAATCCCCTAGTCTTAACAATTTTAAACGTAAACTTTAAAAATATCTGCTCAGCCTATACCCCCTTCAAACAGGTAAAGCCCAAAACCAAATAAAAATTGAACATTCACCCTTTTCATGTTTTCCTGTGAACACGTGCCTAACGACCTTTTTTTTTTTTTTTTGCTCCTGCTCCCAACCTCTTTTCCCTTCCATTTCCCGTCTTTTCATTCGTCCTCTTTGTTTTCCTAGAAACCTATGTTAGCATACCGTGAATTTTTCTGTAACTTTCGCTACTATTTATCGAATTATTATAATTTTGTTGACCAAAATTCTTTTACGTATTTAAGTCCTTGGGGCATGCATCATACAAGCATTGCTTTCTTAGCACGCCCCCTCCGTTTCATTGTATATGTTAGGTCAATTCCCTTTATCTTTGTATGTTAGTTTGATATACTAAACTTATTACATTGTTTTATGTTTAATCATTTGATCGATATGTATCATGTATAATTATTTTGAAACGGAAAATAAATTAAATCAAATCAAATCAAAAAATTTTGGCCATAAAACAGAGCTATATTTCTATCGAACATAGACTCTACATTATGTACTTGAAAGTCGTTATTCAGTATCAAATATAGACCTCCAAATCATTTAAACCAATGATATGTGGAAACAACTTGGTAATTACCAAGTTGTTTCCACATATCATTCGTGTCGTTAACCAACCTCCCTAACCATCCTCACCAAAAACTATGCACCTTCTTTAATTTCTACATCAACCATTTTCAGCCCACCATTTCCATATCTTCTCACTATTTCTACTTTTGATTTTCCAAAGAAATTAAAAAAACATTTTACTTAACTTTTTTGTAGTTATTGATGGAACTGGATTAAACATAAGCAAGTGCACCACTTGGTTTAGTGCCAAACTTTTTACAGTCTTCACTCTACGAAGCAGATTTTTTTTTTTCCTACGCCAATTATCTAGAAGCCGTTGCATTTTTCCCAACTTATCTTCCCAATTTGCTTCACAAGCCAATTGAGGTTGAAAACCCAAGGTATTTCACTGGACCTTCTGTCCATGTTAAATCAACGTTTGCCAATTTCCATCTTTATTTTTTTTTCTTACTAATCCACAACAGTGCAGTCTTCTCTTTATTTATTTTAGACCCGCTATTCTTCCAAATTCTTCTAATTCCTTTAAAATCACTTCTAATGATCGGAAATCACCAACAACAAAAAAGTCGTATCATCAGCATATTGTAGTACCTTTAACTCAAAATGTCCATTGGTTTCATTGAAACATGCACCATTGTTATAGTCATTTTTATGTATCTTGTTAGCGAAAAATTCAGCTGCAAGCACAAACAGAAGGGCAGCCTTGACGATATTCCTCTCTGTATATGAAACTGCTCTGTTATCCGGCCATTTACAATTACCGAACTTACCATTTGTTTGTAAAGTAATGCAACCCAATTCCGGAATTCCTCGCCAAAATTTAACTTTTCTATACATTTCATTATAAAAGATATTTAAATTACATCAAACAAAAGCTTTGGTGAAGTCAACCAACATAACTCGACCAACCAACTAACTCCCTCGAGTATCTTCTCATTCATATAATGTGAGAGGTTTCAATAATGATATTCGAACATTAACTGAAGGCAAGTCTACTAAGTTTCGCTCATTTAACAACCTCATTGTCAATGATTTTTATCTGACCTACAAGAGGTACCATGGCGAACATACTTCAATACAGACGATATTGACATCGCATGGGAAACATGGCTTGTATTCTTTATGAACATATGCCGCTTTGCGAGAAAGCAATTGGCAAAAATGCATGCCCTTGGATTAATGAGATTATTGAAGAGATCAGGCCCATGATATTGCATTGAACAGGGCCCTCTCGCCATAGGCGCCGGAAGTGGGGGGCAGGGGGGGGGGGGCGGTCGCCCCCCAAACGAAAGAGTGGGGGGGGGGGCAAAATGCCTTTTCGCCCCCCCCCCAAAAAAAAAAGCCCCCCTCCCATGAAAAAAAAAATCAGTAGTAAAGGAGTAAAAATCGTGTGTATATTAAAAGCTTGATTGCTTTATTACGTAATTGTAAGCCTTTGTATTCATTTTTCGTGCATGGAGATCACTGAAGACAGATAAAGCATTCAAACTTTTAACTTTAACGTAGTGGAGGTTTTGCATTAGACGTGTTTAATAGCGAAATATTCTGAAAGGTGTGTACGTGCGTCTGTATTGTTGTGAGAGGGTGGGAAAGCATGTGCGTTTTTTTAGGGGTGAGAAGACATGAGCCCTTGAAAGGTGAGCCCCCTTGAATGTTTGCCCCCCCCCCCCCAATCCCAAACTGCTTCCGGCGCGCCTGCCTCTCGTATAAAAAGTTGGAATTAAACGCAATTAAAAAAATTAAACGCAAGTCCAAAGTAGGCGATCCTGATTGGTTGAAATTCAATTTGCTTTTAATCGCAACTTTTTATGCAAGAGGGCCCACTGGGCTGATAACTCATCGTGGAAAAAGTACAAAGAACTGAAGAACAAGGTGAATCATCTTTTGAGGAAGGAAAAAGGAAAATATCATGATGCCCAAATGATAGTAAAGGAAATAGCAGAAAGATGTGGAAGATTATCAAACATATTATCCCTAAATCCATTCAGGTCTTACCATGTAGTATAGAAGTGAATTGGACCAGGATTCTAGATAATAAGTGCATTGCGCAGAGCTAATTTAATGACTATTTCATTACATGCGCTAGTAATATATCAAAATGGTATCCCAAAGCATTCTGAAGTAATCTTAGACCACAATGAATTCACTAATACTGAATGTGAATTCGATTTACAGCCAGTGACGAGTGCCTTTGTTTTAAAAGAAATTGAAAATACGAGTAATGAAAAGGCAACAGGAGAAGATGGAGTAAGTTGTCGCCTTTTAAAAATGTCAAGATATATCATTTTGGACTCTTTGACATGTCTTATCAATATAGCCATTACCAGAGGACATGTACAAAGAGGTTGGAAAAAAGCAAGGCTAATTCAAGTATACAAGACTGGTGATCATAGGCGTAGCCAAGGGGGGGGGCAGGGCCCCCCCCCCCCTATTCAGCAGCTAAAAAAAAAAATTAAGCGAGAGCGAGAGCGAAAAAGCGGGGGAAGTGAGAGAAAAAGGCCTAAAAAGGCGCTACAAGCCGTTATCTTTCTCTCAGATTTTGCTAAAACGTCAAAGTTTTCGCACTTCGCGCGGGAAGGGGGAAACTCCCCCCCCCCCCCTCACTGCACCCACCCGTTACATACAGTGCAGTATTGCATCCAAATAATTGAAAAGCAGCGCTTCAAACTAACTTTCCGCCTAAAAAAGGGTGCTACGCGCCGTTAACTTTCTCTCAAACTTGCTATAAAACACGCAGAAAGCTCTTTGACTCCCCCCCCCCCCCTGCACCCACCGGCCCCTGGATACAGTGCAGCATAGCAGTATTGCAGTATTGCGTCAAAATAATTGAAAAACAGCCCGTGCGTCAAACTAACTTTCCGCCTAAAAAAAAAAGGTTCTACCAAAAAAAAGCAAGGCGTTCAGTGGTTTAAAGGGGAAGTTCACCCCGAAGATTACTTGTGTTCAAAAAATGCAGAAAAAATAAAGAAAAATATTGGCGAAAGTTTGGACAAAATCCGTTAAAGAATAACGGAGTTATGGACTTTTGAAGTTTTGATTTTGTGACGTCACATGCGAGCAGCTCCTCCATGATGTAATGTGATAAATATTCCATAAAATACAGTTTTCTCAGAAAATTTAGAATATTTTCGTCTGTGCATTTGATATATTGTCAGAAATGTTATTCAATACTAGATTCTGAAAAGAAACAATATTAATTTATCGTGGAACGTAAAAAAAAAAAGCGAATATATGGAATATTTATTACATGACCAATGGGCAGCTGCTCGCATGTGACGTCACGAATCCAAAACTTTAAATACTCATAACTCTTTTATTATTTGACCGATTTTCATCAAACCTTCGCCAATATTTTTCTTTATTTTTTCTGCATTTTTTAAACTCAAGTAATCTTCAGGGTGAACTTTCCCTTTAATTCGTATTTGTACAACCGAGAACAGTCGGTTTGTTTTAAAAGGGCAACATCTAGTTCCTTAAAAGTTATCATGGGATTCCCCTCAAGGTTCAGTTTTAGGGCCCCTTCTGTTTTCTTTTTATATGAATAGTTTGCCTAAATGTATTGATATTGGCATTGTTGAAATGTATGCCGAGGACACGACTCTAACAGTCAGCGGAAGCAACGTTAAAGAAGTAGAAGAAAAATTAACCAGAGGTATGGAAAATATATTGGCATTGGTAACTAAAAACCGTTTAGTCCCTTAATGCTGACAAGACAGACGTCATGCTAGTCATGCTAGTAGGATCAAGATCGGTTGTTAATAGTGTAAATGATTTTTCTGTCACACTAAACGGAGGAATTTTGAAAAGAGTAAAAGTGGCAAAATGCCTGGGTGTTATGATTGACGAAGAGTTACGTTGGACTGAACATGTTGCCCGTGTAATGTTGGAGAAGGATTTGATGTTTCTTCCAGTGACATGTTCACGCGTTTAGGATGGATGCCTATTCAGACAGGTTTCCAGTTTGGACGTGCAGTGATGATGGATAGGTGTATACATGATACGGCACCCACATATCTAAAGAGAGATTTAAGTCATGTTAGTTTATTACATTGTTACAATACAAGACAAGCTGAAAAGGATGCCTCGTGTGTTCCAAAATTTAGGACGGACACATATAAACACAGTCCCTTGGTTTTGGGAATTAGAGTGTGGAACCAACTTGAAAGTTCTGTCAAGAAATCACCAACATTGACAGTTTTAAACATAACTTGCAAGTTCTGCTATCTGCAGAAAAGTTTAAGTGAATATCGTTTATATTGATTAACGGGTATTTGCTGGCAAAATTATTCAAATAATCACTTTATGAAATTTACTTGTTTATTCACAAACTTGTTGACACGAAACTTTTAAAACTGAATGAATGAAATCACTCATTATAATTATTGGTGCTTTCATTGGTTTTTATGCTGTACATACTCAACTATTATGCTGTATAATATATTATATGTAAATATGTATGTATCATTTTTGGTATCCCAAGTGGGGATTTATATTGATCCAAGATCAACCCTTTACTTTGTTTATGAGCTTTCATAATATTACTATATTTTGAGGGATGTCAAAAGTATTTGATGACCTTTCATCTCATTTAAAACCAGTTACCAAATGTGTGTGTGTATATATATATATATATATATATATATATATATATATTGTAAGAAATGTTCCTCGAACACAACGCTGGTGGTCACTCATAGTTGTTTTAGTGGAAGGTATATTGAAAGAAATGTCACTATGAGACGGTCGTAGCTTTTATTGCCCTCCTTTATTTGTCAAGCTTTCGATCAATGATCTTCATCAGGACTGTATAAAAATACAAATGATGGCTGACATTTACATCGGAATATACATTTCAATTTCTTACAATTGTTAAGTACAATACAATATTAATTATATTAATTATTATAATTATTATGATTATTATTATTATAATTATTATTATTATTATTATTATTATTATTATCATTATTATTATTATTATTATTATTATTATTGTAATTGCTTTCGTTATATCTATTATTATTAGTATTATTATTATTTGAAGTAGTAGTAGTGGTATTATATATATATATATATATATATATATATATATATATATATGTATGTATATAATGATGATGTTAATGATAATAATACCACTACCACTACTACTACTACTACTACTACTAATAATAATAATAGATATAATGAAAGCAATAACAATAACAATAATAATAATAATAATGATAATATCAATAATAATAATAATCATAATAATTATAGTATTTAATATAATTAATATTGTATTGTACTTAACAATTGTAAGAAATTGAAATGTATATTCCGATGTTAATGTCAGCCATCATTTGTGTTTTTATACAGTCCTGATGAAGATCATTGATCGAAAGCTTGACAAATAAAGGAGGACAATAAAAGCTACGACCGTCTGATAGTGACATTTCTTTCAATATATATATATATATATATATACATATATATATATATATATATCTCATATATATCAATCATCTTAGAAAAATGCACCAATACGTTTTTGAAAATTTCCAGTTATTACGAGGATACCAGATAATATGTTTATATATTAAATATTTTCTATATTTTGTTTTGTTGCTGTAATGAGTTTATATTGTCACTTAATAGCTTTGTTATGAAACAGCTAGGGCCTCATGGAAGACCACCACCATTGGTGATAAATAGATAAATAATCGATCTTATCTTGATATCATACCTTTCCATTCACTACTAATAACTGGCTCAATATCTGGGTCCCGTTTCATCAAGTGTCTTGTCGGTAATTTTTACCGACAAATTTGCTCTCAGCCAATCAGATACAAGGAATTCAGTAGCTTATATAACAGCTACTGCATGCAACTTGTCATTGATTACAAGTTTTATGAAATAGGGCCCAGGAGTGTCAAGTAAGTTTCTTGAGTGAAAACCAAGTCCGTGATTTTGTTGTTGTTGTTTGTTTTTTTGTGTGTGTGTGTGTGTGTGTGTGTGCGCGCGCGCGGGTGTGTGTGTGTCTTTGTCTTTACACTACTTGAAGAAAATGTTGCGCTTTGTTTTGTTGCGCTCAAAAGATAACACATTGACATATTAAGGAAAATGAAGTTAAGTTACAAATCAATATCAAATTTCTTGACTGACTCGATTCAGGGGTTTTCCTCACTTTTTCTTTGGTTTCTTCTCCATTTTTTTTTTTGTTTCCGCTTCGGCTTCTCTATTCTGTTTATGTTCTAGCCGCCGGCATTTCTGGAGATTCTGTCGATATTTCTGATTCCGGAAAACACTTGATTCGTCTCCGCTGGTTTCCATGTGAACACGGGTTTGTTCATTTATCTGTGCGTGCGCATCACGTTCGCGTTGTATGAATTACGTTATCTTGCTGCTTTTTTTTAAAGAAACACTTATAATGCTCTTCGTACCATGAAGACCAAAGATCCGAAAGAATACTGGAAGATGTTAAATCCAAAAGAGAATAAAAAAAGATACCTGTTCGGTTGACAATGCTTCATTTTATGACCACTTTAAACTTCTAAGTGACAAACAAAGTTCAGCAAAGCAATGAAATATTCACATTTACCTTACTGGAAATGTATCTTCTAATATGCAAGATTTCAGTGATTTTAATATCTGAAGAAGAAGTAATTTCTCATATCAAGAGACTAAAAATAAAATAACAAAGCTTGTGGAATTGACTTAATTTGAAATGAGTTTTTGAAAAACAGTAGTAGTGCTTTAATAAAAGGCATTACAAAAAATTGTTTAATGTTATTTTGGATACGGGTATCATACCATCAGAGTGGACTATAGGTCTGATCCGCCCAATTTATATAAGAAGAAAGGTTCTTTAAACGACCCTGATAATTATCGGGGAATTTCATTAATGAGTTATTTTGGAAAACTTTTTACTTCAATTCTTAATGAAAGATTGAATTAATTTTTAAATAATACTGTTATCGAGGAGAACAAGCAGGCTTTAGAGAAAAATATTCGACCATAGATCATGTACTTGGGTTACATGTACTTGTATTACGTTCTATTATAGATTTGTATCTCTCGCAGAAAAAAAGAGTCTATTGTGCGTTTATAGACTTACAAGAAAGCATTCGAGTCAGTTGATAATCTGAAGCAAATTGAATTTATGCATATGCAATATTGCAAACAAATTTTAAAAATAAGGAAAAGTTCACTGAACTGAATGGCTCTTGGTGAACTGGGAAGATTCGAAATGTCTCTTATTATTAAAGAAAAAAATGATTAATTTCTGGTTCAGAACCATCAACGAGAAAGAAGTAAAATATTCAACTATTACATGTAACATTCTAAAAGTGCTTCATGACCTTGGTATATCTTCATCTCCATGAATAAAATACATTCAGTCTACATTAAATGAACTTGGAATGTCAAATGTATGGAAAGATCATAAATTATTTAGCAATGCATGGTTGAGATCGGCCCTGAAATTGAGATTTAGAGATACGTACTCGCAAAATTGGCAAATCAATGTCAACAAAAGCACACAATGTATTAATTATAGAATTTTTAAAAGTCAGGTTGGTCTTGAATCTTATTAATCAAACTTTCATGTCCCTATATGATGGCTCTCACAAAATTCAGATGTGCAAATCATCGGTTACCAATTGTTACGGGTAGATATAACGGAATAGAACGGCAAAAAAGGACATGAGATCTTTGTAATCTTAATAAACTAGGGGACGAATTTCATTATCTGTTTGAATGTCAGAGCCACATATACAACCAGATACACTTAAGATGAACCAATTATTTAATTCAGGAAGTAACAAATTTAGCAAAATTCACAATAGAAATATTAAAGCTCCACTAAGTGGCATTCTAAAATAAAAAATGTAGAGTTTTGTATATAATATACAAAACTATATTATTCGGATCATGTAAATACCTTTGTCATAATTTTGTTATTTTGTTATGTGTTATGTGGTTTTTTATTCGATCCCTTTTGTTTATGCACTTTTTAAATAATACATTGTTATTTCGGCCTACACATTAATTTCGCTTAATTGCTGCCTGAATCAAATATTACTCGAATGTAAATATTGTAAATATCTTTATTAATCAATGTGTTGTACATAATTCTGATGATTTATTTTATTGTTTGATCTGATTCTCTTCAATACCCTTTCAAGGGTGACATGAGAAAAAAAAATGTCATTGTCATTGTCATTGAATTGTGTGCTTTCAGCAGGGGCGTAGATAGCGGGGGGGGGGGGATGGGGGGTATGCATCCCCCCAACTTTTCGGGTGGGGGCATGGTTTCACCCCACAAAAAAAAAAAAAAAGTGGTGGAAAATATACACTTCTATATTATGTTGTAGATAAATATAATTTGATATATTATATTTATTAATTTTATTGTTATATATTCTTTATTTCAATATAAATGTTATATATTTGTGTACAGTATTGTAGATTTATGTGAATTTATTAATATTTATCTACAATGCTGTCGTGGCTTCTGATTTTTCCCGATATATTTTGACACCACTAGAAAGTGAAAACCATCTACTTCAAATTATACAACATGGGTGTTGATCTTGGAGTGATATGGGGGTATAATCTTTTTTTAATGAAGTGGGGGGGGGGGGGGTGTTGCAAAACTGAAATGAAATGTGGTGAAAATGTGGTGGAATCGAATGTGGTGGAGAAAGAGGGAATACATCACACCCAATATTTATTGGGGATGATGATGACCTGTGTCATCATCAACCAACTATACATAGAATTATGAAATGACAATCATAACATGTAGGCCCGGTCAGAAGCACCGCTCCGGGCGTTGCATGTGGGGACAGTGCCTCTCCTTTTCCCATTAACTTCAGATAAGTACCCCCATTTTTCTTTCGAGTAAATCCCAGTTCCATATTCTTTTAAGTGCCCATTTTGATAATTATACCTCATCCCTCACCTTACCTTTGATAAATGCTCCTATTTCAACGAGAGCATTTCCCCCCTTTTAATCCCTTTAATTCCTTTTAATGTAACAAGTCATTTTTTTTCTTTGTAATATATAGACACTGATTTAATTTTTCTACTTTACATAAGAACATTTTCCCGTTCTTATAAATGCCCCTTTTCAGGTGTTATAAGTGCCCCTTTTCACCTGTGATGAACTGCCTTTTCTACCTTTCCTACACATTCATTTATTTTTCTAATAATTGAAGTGTCCTTTTCCCCATGATAAGTACCACGTTTCCATTTTCCATAACATGTGCCCCTAATCCAAAGTGACTTAGAGCCAGTATTCCCAAATGCTCGCTACGCTTGCTCGTATTAAAAGTATAGCTTATTGAATAAATTTTCATTGAGAAATTTTGCAATTACAATGTAATTGCTATTGTTTGCTCGCTCGCTCAATATTCAAATCATACTACAAAATTGCAAAGTTGTATCTTGGATATGTAAAGAGAAAAACCATATACATGTTTACACACCCTCACCCCACACACACACACTCTATATATATATATATATTGTATATATATATATATATATAGAGTGTGTGTGTGTGGGGTGAGGGTGTGTAAACATGTATATGGTTTTTCTCTTTACATATCCAAGATACAACTTTGCAATTTTGTAGTATGATTTGAATATTGAGCGAGCGAGCAAACAATAGCAATTACATTGTAATTGCAAAATTTCTCAATGAAAATTTATTCAATAAGCTATACTTTTAATACGAGCAAGCGTAGCGAGCATTTGGGAATACTGGCTCTAAGTCACTTTGGATTAGGGGCACATGTTATGGAAAATGGAAACGTGGTACTTATCATGGGGAAAAGGACACTTCAATTATTAGAAAAATAAATGAATGTGTAGGAAAGGTATATATATATATATATATATATATATATATATATATATATATATATATATATATATATAAATGAAATGAGCCAACACTCAGGACGTAGCTGAATACCATGGATTTATTGATGTCGTCAAGCTTTCAGCATGATGCCTTCTTCAGGAGCTATACAACGAAAAGCAACGAAAAGGGAAAAAAATTCGAGTACTGTAACTACAAGTACTTCTTTGCACTGACTCTACTCGTGTACATGGGTTGTCATGAATGAAGGTGGCGCCACAATGACACGCATCAGTTAACTTGCTTTTGCGGTGGATCACGTCACGGCTCATTTCATTTATTCAATTTATCCAACCAAGACGGCCCGTCATCTTGTGCTTTAGCCAAATCTTTACAATTATATATATATGTGTGTGTGTGTGTGTGATCCAAAAAAGTGGTTTACGGAGAGGGCCGTTGCAAGACTATATATACCACAATGATTATGACCAAGCTTTCGGGCACCTGCCCTTCATCAGGATCTGGAATCAATAATAAGTAATAATAGTAATAGTAACGACAGTACAGCACACATACAAAATGAGAATATTAAATACATCACCAAAATAGAACACAAGTTATGAAACGATAAGCATTTAGGCGACAGAAACATATAAATAAAGTAGACATGGCAGAAATTAATCGTACTGCAATTATCAATATACAAGAATATGTAAGAAGTGGTAAATTACCTTCCCGATTTGGGTACAAGTATTAAGACTGTGTGTAGCTAGTGAATAGTATGTGTTTGTTAGTGAAGTGAGGTGAATTAAAGTGTCTGGGGGTCAGTGTTTACTTAGGCGTGAAGACGGAGGGTCTCCGTAAACCACTTTTTTGGATCACACATATAATATGACGGAGAACCGCAAACGTAAAACACTGAGACTGATCACAATTATATATATATATATATATATATATATATATATATATATATATATATTATATACGTATATACGTACACATACACACGCACACACACACACACACACACACACATATATATATATATATATATATATATCTGGCCCTTCGGGGAAATCATACCCCCCAGGTATGAGGCCCTGTCTACGCCAATTGCTTTCAGAGGCGGTCTCCTTGCTCACTGAAGTATCACCTGGGGTGCGACTTTGCGATTCGGAAACATCATGACTGTCACCTGTTCGACGCGTTGTCTTGGTGACGCTCCTTCTCGGCTCCGGTTTGGCTTTCTCGTCGCACTCATGATGGTCTAGAATTGCCGCAGCTCATTTCTCGCCGATCAGCTTCTCTCGGCCCGCCTCGTTTCTAGTGGTGGGGGTCGGGCAGTCCCTCTGGTAGTGTCCTTCCCTTTTGCAAAAGAGACACACTACCTGGCTAGTGCAAGATAAGCGATGATGTCCCTTGTTTAAACAGTCTGAGCATATAACACTAGTGTGAATTTGGGGGATTTGGTTTTTCCACGAAAAATTCCGAATGACATGAATCTGGGAACATGTTGGGTGGGTTTTTCTATGTAGATGACTTCTGTCTCCTTGTCACGGATTGATTTAATGACGATTACAAGTCGTGAGGTGGCGCTAATTAGTGTTACCGGGAATTACAAATTCTTCCAGCATACCATTGTTTTTGTCATGCAAAAAGACTACGCCCGTTCGTAGCACAGTGTATAAGGCTATTAGTGAGAGAATGTACTTTTTACGTTGTTTCTGTTGAAGGGAGCGGACGTGTTTGGAGCTCTCTTTTCCTTTCATCTTTACTTGGCCAAGTTCTTTTATTTCACCATATTGTTGCAGTTTGAAGGGAAATGTTATGCCTTACTTTCCCTGCCATATCGATATCGTAAGAGAACGTCGATGGTTTTGTTTTTTTATGGTATTTTCACACCCACAGTCGTGGTAAGTCTCTACGCCATTTTCTGCATCTGTTAATAAATTTTTGCTTATATAATGTACATGTAATTTAGGCACAAATTTTGATAAAGAAAAACTCTATACATTCATGTGATGTTTGTTTTGTAAAATCTCCATGGAATAGTTAAGTTCTTCATTCGATTCCTGTAATACTGGCAGAGTTAATTCCCCAAATATTAACTTCCGTGAAGCAGATTTTGCTTCCAAACTCATGGAAAATACTCCTGAATTTAAATATTATATTGACGAAAATGATACTGTCTCTAAGTTTCAAACGTCTGAATATATTACGGCTTCCAAATTCGACACAAAATCACTCAATTTCGAAAAAAAACTTTTCACTGCTACATTTCAACATTAGAAGCTTAAACAAAAACTTTGAAAATTTCAAATCTATAGTCAATTCTTTGAAATTTCCATGCTCAGTGGTGGGTTTGTCAGAGACATGGTTACGGGATGAGTCTGTTTCTTCTTATTCCCTTGATGGCTTTAAACTTGAAACAAATTCTAGAACTGAAAAGCGTGGCGGTGGAGTAGCTTTATACATTTCCTCAACACTAAATTACAGAATAATACATGAATTGAGCTTTATGTCACAAGCTATTGAATCTATTTTCATTGAAATACGTGTTCTGAACAATAAAAATATAATTGTAGGAGCTGTATACCGACCTCCCGATTCTAATCATGTAGATTTTAGCGCAGCTATACAATCAATAGTTTCATCAAACCATCTTACCTCTAAACATTGCTTTGTAATGGGCGATTTTAATATTAACCTCTTGCGTTCGGAACAAGATGTCTTTTGTCAGGAATTTCTTGATATTATGATGTCACAATCATTTGTACCTCTAATTAATAAGCCAACTAGAATAACTAATTCGTCTATCTCATTAATTGACAACATTTTTTCCAACTCTTCCGAGTTTGCTTATTCTGGCATCATTATCTCAGACTTAAGTGACCATTTTCCAATTTATTCGTTTCTACCTATTATTACAACTTCCAAATCCAATAATAATTCTGATAGAACATTTCGTAAAATGAATAAAGTAAATATGGACAAACTAAAGCATAGTTTGGGAACAACTGATTGGCAAAGTGTACTTAACAATAACGATGTCAATGTGGCTTTTGATTTATTCCTTGAACAATTCACACGTTGTTTTGATAGAGACATTCCATTGAAAAATTATCATAAGTCTGATTATAAAAAGACTCCACGTTCTCCTTGGATTTCGCATTCACTTCTACGCTCAATAAACAGAAAAAATCGCCTATTTTCTAGATACAAATCCAAGCTACTAAAGCAAATGAAAGGAAGTACAAAAGTTATAAGAATACTTTGACTTCTATTTTACGTTCAGCCAAAAAAGAGTATTTTTTCCAACAATTTGAACAACATAAAAACGACAGTAAAAATACATGGAAATTGATTAATGATTCACTTAATCGGAATAGTTCCAAAACTCAAATTGGAGAAATCAGGGTTAATAATGTCTATTTGCAAGACCCAGATGAAGTTGCTGAAAGTATTAATGATTTTTTCGTCAATATTGGACCTAACTTTGCCAAAGACATACCCCCACCAAATCGACCCTTTCATTTAAATTTGGACCAACCGAATGCACAATCTTTATTTCTGATTCCTATACAACCGGAAGAAGTTATCAATATTACTAACAACTTAAAGGATAAAAAAGCCGCTGGTTATGATGGCATTACTAATTCTCTCTTTTGAAACATACTATAACAGAAATTGTTATCCCACTTACACACATATTTAATGTATCATTGTCCACTGGAACAGTCCCTCACAAAATGAAAATAGCAAAAGTAATTCCAATTTTTAAAAAAGGTGACCCACTTGATCGAGGGAATTACAGACCGATTTCTTTGCTAAGTTCATTTTCAAAAATCTTAGAAAACTCGTTTATTCTCGCTTGATTAAATTTTTAACCAATTCTAAAATATTATCAGATACTCAATTTGGATTTCGTAAAAAACATGCAACAGTTCATGCTATGATAATTCTCATTGATCAAATTATTCGTGCTATTGACAATCATTCTCATACAGTAGGTTTGTTCCTGGACTTCTCCAAGGCCTTCGACACCGTTGATCACGAAATTCTGTTGTACAAACTTTCTCATTACGGTATTAGAGGGAGGGCCTTGGAGTGGTTCAGGAGCTACCTCACTGGAAGAAAGCAATTTACATGTATAAACAATACCAAATCTTCAACTAAGACCATTAAATGTGGTGTTCCGCATGGTTCTCTTTTAGGTCCGCTCCTTTTTATTTTATACATCAATGATTTCAAAAGATCTTCCAGTATCTTATCATTTATACTATTTGCCGACGACTCGAATATTTTCCTTTCGGAACGCGACCCTGTAACTCTCCTCAATAAAATAAATACTGAATTAGTTCATGTACAAGATTGGATAAGAGCAAACAAATTATCTTTAAACATTAATAAAACACATTATATGATATTTAGTAATTCTATTGATTCTCTTCCAGGTTCTATACATATTAATGGCAATGATGTTTACATCAGTTGGCTCCTACTTATCTCTCTGAAGTACTAACTCTATATAAACCCGATAGAATGTTACGTTCCAGTTCCAAGTCCCTGCTCTGTGTTCCACAAATAATGACAAAATCATACGGGGAAAGGTCTTTTACACATTCTGCCGCTCTTTTGTGGAACAAGTTGCCTAAATATCTGAAAAGTATAAATTCCTATGAAAACTTCATTAATTCTCTAAAGACATACCTTTTCACCACTTTATAGTTAATCAGAATCATGAACCCAGTGCATCTTTCCTTTCTTTCCTCTCCTAAAGTGCATAGAGACATGCAATTTTGCTTATGTGTAATGCGCTATATAAAAATGTTTGATTATTATTATTAATGATCTTCTGAGGGTTCAACATACTAAGTTTCTTGGGATTTTAATTGATGACAGACTATCTTGGAAATTTCATATTGACTATTTGTGCAGACTGGTGTCTAGAAATATTGGAGTGATTAACAAATTAAAACATTTTTTCCATCTCAAATATTATTGTCACTTTACACGACACTTATTTATCCCTACCTAACATATGGAATTTTCGCATGGGGTAACTCCTCTAAGGTTCTCAATAATAGAATATTAATTTTGCAAAAACGAATCTTAAGAATAATACACAATGTTCACTTTCGCTCTCATACTGATATTTTGTTCTTCAATAACAAACTTCTGAAAATATATGATCTCTATAATTGGCATTTAGGAATTTTCATGTTCCAGCTATCACAAAATACCTTGCCCTCCCCTCTCATGTCCATTTTTACCAAAAATTGTGAAATTCATTCGTATCCCACAAGACAATCGAACCAGTATCATTCCCCGCTTTTGCGGACATCTCTTGCCCAGAAAACTATAGTCTTTACTGGACCCACGTACTGGAATGAAATTGACCCATCTCTTAAACTGATTTTTAGGCTTTCCCCCTTCAAAAAACATCTAAAACATTTGATTCTAAAATCGTACACTTGATTCTTATTTGACACGTGGAACCCTTTGTCAATATCCATGCCTTTTGTTTATTCTCCTTTTTCCTTCTCTCTTCCCTTATGCTCTCTCTATTTCTCCTTCTCCCTTCGACCTTTTGTTTTTCCTTCTTTTCCCCCCTTTTTTTGTAGCCTTGTTTTCTTTTATTTATTTTATACTTTAATCCTATATTTTTTTTTTTTTTTTTAAGACAATGTGCAATGCTCCATATTTTGGATGTACAAATTCATTCTGATTCTATAACTCTCAAATGTACTTAATCACCGAGGGACTATGTTTGACAAGCTCTGCTTCTTTTAGTTCCTCATTTCTCATGTTTTCTTATTATCTCTTGTATAATCATGTCAGGTTTCGTACATGTACTTGATATTTATCGCCAACTTATTTCCATTGTTGTATACTATTGTTATGTTTACATTGTACTGTTTTGTTTTGTTTTATGGATACATGAGAAATAAAAAACGCTTGAATTAAAAAAAAAATTGAAAGTTTGATATTAAAATGAGATATTGCTTGTTTAATGCCTTAATTATAGACTGCGTTCAAAGCCTTTTTGTAGGAATAAGATAAATAAATTCATGGATTCCATACAGGAATGTCAGTGTGTAGTAATTATAAAAAAAAACTAAGATTATTGAATTACTGCTATAAAGTAACGGTGGAAAATTATTTGATGGTTTATTACTATGAAACCAAATTTACAAAATATTGATGAAGAATTAATTCTTTATGGATTCGATGGTTAAAGTTAGTGATTGCATGTTCAATATTTATTTTAGGGTTTCAACTTCAGGGTTTAGCGTAGACTAGAGGTCAGGTGTGGAACCCATGGTCACTTCGAGTCTGTTAGGCGACATCGCCCGAGGTCAAGGTCGCGTGAAGGACAGTTCTACAGACGGGTCAGACCAGAGTCCAGAGGCTCCGAGAAACTCCGTTGGAAGTTGACGTCACTCGCATGAGTCATCTGCTACAGGAGAACGCGAGCAGTGTTTCTATACCCATAACCAGTTGAAAGGACTATTCCCACTACAGATAAGAATCTAGAACATGCTTTATTGTAATACTCAGTAAGTTTACACCTATACACTATTTCAGATGCCGGCTTTTGTAATTCTGTCATCCAACTACCTTATATCATTAGATACAATATATATGGCATATGGCTGTGCTGGTACAGGGTAAACTTCCCCGTTGCAAATATCGCTTTTTGCCAATACAGACCGTCTTCTTCTACTTCTACCTTGTAAAACTGTGATAGTTGTTTTGTGGTACCGTTATTGTCAGACTTGGTATAATTTTGGACTCATATCGACAGTGGAAAATAGATGGAAGTTTTCACTAATCTACTCGGCCTTCCCTTTCTAAAAGCAGTGTGGTCCCACATGTTATGTTTTGTGGAAGGAGTATACCTGCATCTATGAACTGAGATCACCGACACTGATCACCTATTGTCGCCACTCAGATTCCACGAAGCAAGCTCGTAACCAATTAAAATACAAGCTTGACTGACTCTGTTCAAACGTACTAATCGGTTTTCTGCGATATAAAGAACTACTATTTGATCATGGCAGACCGTAAGTACTTTATCTTCTTTACTGGTGTACTTATTCTAATTCTTCTCGTGGAAAAGACTGATGGGCGATTGATCTTCCAATTGCCGAGTCTGCCTCTAGATGAATGGAAATCAATTGACAATGAACTAAAAACTCTTTCCGGGGTTCTCCATCACGACTTAGCTGGTGATGTGATAACTCCAGAATATGCAGGAAAGCAGTACGTAGACATATTAACTGATCTTTTAAAAGATAGACCTGACAGTGAGTTTGTGAATGAAGACAGTCCAAGAAATTATGTCAGACATCTCCCTAAAACACTTCAGGAAGCATCTAAAGTAAAGAATAGACTTAGGAGAAAGGCGTATGGGAGAAATAGTACAGAAGGAGATAGAAAAGCATTCAGACAGGCTGTCAAAGCTCACAGTCAACTGAAAAAAATCCAAAGAAAGAAGGAAAACACGTGTGCTACAAGAAGGCAGGAAAAGATGTATCGATCAGACTTTTGGAAATTTGCAAAAAAATGCTCGGAAGGATCTCTGGAAAAAACACTGCCAAAACCGACATTCCCAGTTGAAACAGCCAATGATTATTACAACAGAACCTACTCATTTTGTAACCCTGTGGATCTGAGTCAATTGAGCTGGTTCCCATACATACACGTAGATGAAGCCTCGTTCAATTTTGAACCAGTAAGGCCTAAACATGTGAGGAGCATTCTCCAATACAAGAAGCCTACTTCTGCACCAGGTGAAGATGGCATCATGTACGGCATACTGAAGAAGCTACCTAGCTCTCACTTGTTTCTTGCTACGCTGTTTTCCAAATTGCTACAATTCCCGGATCCTCCTGATGAATGGTCCAGTAGTATCGTTACCCTAATCCACAAAGGTAACAGCATGGATGACCCCAGGTGTTTCCGCATGATTGCCCTTACGTCTTGCATAGGGAAAATCTTTCATCAGATCCTTGCTGACAGAGTGGAACAGTTTGCAGTTGCCAACAGACTCATTGACCCTGAGATGCAGAAAGCATTCCTTAAAGGGATCAACGGCTGCATAGAAAACAACCAAGTGGTCCACGAACTACTCCATGATGCAAAAAGTCGTAATAGGACGATACACGTGACATTCTTCGATCTTCAAGATGCCTTTGGTTCGGTGGAACATAATCTTCTTCATCATGTTCTTGAAGTATACAAGTTTCCACTAGTACTACGATCATACATGAAGAATTTGTACTCCAGACTTCAAGGTCAGGTACGATCTCCAAATTGGCTGACGGCCAACTTTCCTTTCCGCAGGGGTGTCTTTCAGGGAGATCCACTTTCCCCGATAATGTTCCTGCTAGTGTTCAACCCTGTCTTGAATCATTTTAAAAATCTGGAAAGTCGACACGGCTATGACCTAAATGGTACACAGTTTATCAGTGTTCCATTTGCCGATGACTTTAACTTGATAACTGCCAATAAACGTACCCATCAACGTCTTATAAATGAAATTTCTTCATTAACCAAAAGTATGCATCTTACCTTGAAGCCTACTAAGTGCTGGAGTCTGTCCGTTTGTAGTGGAAAGCCAACGAAGGTCGATTTTGCAATTGATAATCACCACTTGCAAACAATCGAAGAAGTGCCGCAAAAATATCTGGGATCAATTATTACTTTTCGGATGAAGCCCTCTGAATCCTTCAAATTCATCAAAGAAAAGCTTGTAGACATATTGTGTAACATTGATTCTAGCCTAGTGAGAAGTGAATACAAGGTCTCTGTCTTCAACAAGTACTCACTTCCATCACTCAGATACCTGCTTACGGTCCACGATCTAACGAACACCCAACTGTCTGAGCTGGACAGCACTGTGACGAAACAACTGAAGAAGTGGCTAAAGATACCCTCACATGGGGCAACCTCAGCGATATTGTACAGTTGCGATGGTTTGCAGTTTCGCTGTCCGTCACAGATTTATAAAGAATCACATGTTCTTGCTCATGCGTCTTCTCGTTGGCAAGCGGATCCGAAGGTCCAGGCTGCTTTGGACTCCAAAGTTTCACGTGAATCAGGATGGATCCGCAAGATGTCCGTAGCAAACGCTGCAGTCTGCGAAGAGATTGTCGATCGGTTGAGCGGTGATAGTTGGAAAAGAACTAAGACCAATATCAAAGAGACCCTTCTTGATGAGCACAGAACCTTTTGGCAAAACCAGATATCTCCATTGGTATTTCAGGGTGACTTTCTAAAGCTAGTCGAATTAGAGAAGGGGGACCTCACCTGGAAGTCGCTTATATTTGACCTCCCTAAAGGTGTTTTGAGTTTTGTTACAAGAGCAGCTATTAACACGCTGCCCTCAGGGGACAACTCAAACGATGGGGAAAGAGACTGAATACTAGGTGTAAACTGTGTGGGAACCATGAGACCCTATGTCACATTCTCAACTCGTGCCCTAAAGCCCTTGATCAGGAACGTTTCAATTATAGACATGACAGTATTCTGAAGTACATTGTTTCTAAATTGCAAAATGATCAAGATCAATTCCAACTCTTTGCTGATATTCCGGGATACATGTTGAATGGAGGTACGATTCCTAGCAATTTAGTTACATCTGCTGAAAGGCCAGATATCGTCCTTGTTAGCAATCTGAAGAAAAGGGTTGTTCTTGGTGAACTTACGGTTCCTTTCGAACCAAACATTGAAAATGCAAGGAAAAGAAAAACTGAAAAGTATGCCTCCCTAGCATCCGATATTGAGGCAAGAGGTTTTAAGTGTGCGCTCATATGCTTTGAGATAGGGTCGAGAGGTCTCATAACGAAAGACAACAAAATGCAGATCTCCAAATTGTTGAAGTCATCTGGCAAGTCAATCAGAATTAGGGAATACATTCGAGACATTGCGAAAATTGCTATTCTTACCTCCTACGCAATATACAATGCTAGAGGAGAGCCAACTTGGATCAAACCAGGTTTGCTCACCCCGTGAACTCATTAATTGTTGAATACCAGTATTTGTACCCATTTTTAAGGAATGTTTATTGATTGTTAGCTTTTTTTTTCTTAATCTTCTTAGACATATCCATCTATATAATCATTCTGATACTCATGTAACACGGAGTGTCATCACTGCCCACCGTTATTACCGTATTATTTCTTTAAAAATACAAAACAAAACACGTCTTTTATTTTGTGTTTTTTTTTTTTTTTTTTTTTTTTTTTAATAATGATTTTATCTGCGTTTATGGAAGAAAGCGGAAAGTTAATAAATTTAGTAAGCTTTATATGCTGTTTGCTGGTATGTACTGTTAGATCCTGAATTATAAGTTTTTTATCCGTCGTTCAGTGAGACTAAACTTGCATACTTTGTATTTGTTATTATATTATATTTAGTCTATACACGTATCTAATTGCATGCCAGCATCTCGTGTCTTCAAACTAAAATCTAAGTATAGTAATTGAGTAGTATATACATTTTTTAATACTTTCAATAAAACACATTTTTCCAGTAAAATTTTGAACTTGCTCAAAATGTCCTACTTTAATAATGTATATAAGATTCTCATAACCTCACACTATGAAAATATTAACTTAATACTTTTTGCTTTATATATTTATATGGAAAGACTATATCATTATATCTTTTAATATTTTTTGTTACAGTTACTTGCTCCTACTTCTTTACTTATTTACATTTCTTTATATATGCAGTCACAGTTTTAGTACAGTGTTAATTTCTTTCACGATCTATAGTGTATCACCGTAGTACTGCAATTAAGCGATTCTCAGTTCCTATTTCTTGATTAATTATCACTTTCAGTATCAAGCTCTGTCGACGTGCGACCAAATTTTATGCTCAAAGTAATGTTTAATTTTCTAGTGTATTGTTTTGTCAATCCTTGTACATATTTTCGCCTTGTACCGTCCTGTAACACAGGCAGTATCCTAGGCTGAATGTTTCTCTACATGCTTGTTTCTGAATTATTTTCAATAAATAAAGTATGTATTAAAAAAAAAAAATGCTTGTTATTTATATGCTATGCTATTTACTACTGCATATTCAAAACAGAGTCTGTATTAATGCTTAATAAATATTTCTTTCTACTGCATACTTTGAAATTTCAATCCATTTTCTCCACATTAGTCATTAATTGAGTGGTCGAATTCTTTCTCATAGAGTATTACGTCCTTAGCTTTAAAATTGCTCTGGGCCTGTGACATTCCTGTTATTAGGCAGTTTGTTAGCTGGCCATCTACCCTCAACTTGTGAAGCATAATCTTTCCTGTCACCTTGTATTTTGTTTTTCAAGCTCATCTACAATCACTGAATTGTCTACGGACAGTGGAATGTCCTTCACCTTTAGTCTAACTATAGGTTCTCATTTCCACCTGGCATAGACTGCTATGCATGCGTCACGAATATTCAGCCCGCTTGTTATCAGGCCGATTCTTAAGTCATGTTATGTAACCTATAGCCTCCATAGTCCGCCAATTTTCTGTATGCCCGTGATTTGAGAGGATGACACAGTTTTCAGTAGGGCTTTATACACTTCCTGACTTTTCAAGTCTTTTTCCATAACATGGGGTAGTCTCTATGCTTACTAAATACTGTCTAACCCGTGATAGTGTCTTTGCCCTTGACCCCTGTTGCTGCAGCGTATGATGGCGCCGCCCCTGTGCTCCATGTATTGACATTGGATACAGTAATACGGTCAATATGTCTATGCCTGTTTTACCACCGTTTGATCCTCACGGGGACAGCGCTTCTTTGAGTCAGAGGTGGGAACAATACATAAAGAGATTTGAAGGAGCCCTGGTTGGTCTCAACATAACTGCACCGAAACGAAAACGAGCCCTTCTATTGCACTGTGGAGGTGAACAGCTCCAGAATGTGTTTGATACCCTACCTGATACAGGGACTGATAATGATTATGAAAGGGCATGTGATGCTCTTAAAGCACATTTCGTACCGAAGAAGAACATTATCTGTGAGACAATCCTATTTCGTAGACTCATCCAAGAAGCTGATGAAAACGTTGCACAATTATGCACCAGACTACGGAAGGAAGCAGAAAAGTGTCGGTTCACAGATGTGGAACGTAAATTGGTTACTCAGATCATCACTGGCTGTCGGTCCAGCCAGTTGCGTAGACGCGCCCTTATAGAGCTAGCATAATCCACTGAGTTATCACAGGAACGGGCAGATGGAGTCGAAGCAGAAAAGGCTTCACAAATCCGTCGTGTTTCTTCACAACAGAAAAGGCGTGCACGTCCCAACCACAAGCCATCACAACCTAAGCCTAGTCCAAATAAGGTGAACCACAGTGGAAAAGCCCCTAGACAGCAGAAATCATCACAATGCAGAAATTGTGGGTATGCCTATCCCCACACTGAAGACTGCCCTGCAAAGGGCAAACCATATGGGCAAACGCTGCAACACCTGTAATAAACTGCACCACTTCACATCAGTTTGCCGCAGTGGCAAACCAATCAAGTCTGTCGCCGATGATAATGCCACATCACTCCCTGATGCAGAGACCTTGCAGAATCCTGTTGACATGATCCATGAGTATATGTTTGCAGTTGTCAAACGCCAAGCCGGGAACACATGCAGGCATAACCATTGATGGCATACGCTGTTCTATGATTATCGATTCGGGATGTTCGCGAAACATCATCGATGAGCCTACCTACAAGAAACTGAACGTGAGCCTTAAGAAAACTTTGATCCGCCTCTTCCATACGGTCCCAAAACACCCTTGAGTGTCCTAGGTGTGTTTACCGGTAGCCTTGAGTCACAGAGGAAAATCACTGCTGCTGAGATATATGTGGTTAAAAGCTCATATGGATGTCTTCTCGGACGTAGCACTGCCGAAGATCTCAATTTAATCACCATCAATGACACTGCCAATGCTGTCAATGCAGATCACGACTATACATCTGCATACCCAAACCTATGGTCTGGAGTGGGGAAGCTGAAAGACAAGAAGGTGAAACTCCATACTGACACCTCAGTTTCTCCAGTCGCACAATGGTTTCGCAGTACACCATTTCATCTGCGAAAACAGATTGAGAAACATCTTACAGAGCTGCAGGAAGCTGACATAATCGAGGATGCTTCTGGCCCGACTTCATGGGTTTCACCGATCGTAGCTGTTCCCAAGCCGAATGATCCAGAGAACGTTCGGATTTGTGTTGACATGAGGGCGGCTAATAAGGCTGTCATCAGAGAGCGTCATCCTACACCTACAATGGATGAAATTATCACTGAGTTGAATGGGTCCAGTGTATTTTCAAGTTGGATCTAAAATGTGGATATCACCAGCTCGAGCTTGAACATGAGAGCAGATACATTACCTCCTTCGCTACACATGGTGGACTGAAGCGCTACAAGAGGCTGAATTTCGGCATATCATCAGCGAGTGAAGTCTTTCAGAACACTATTCGTCAGACAATAGAGGGCATACCAGGAGTCCTCTATGTGTCTGATGATATCCTTGTACATGCACCTGATGAAGCATCATACAATGAGAGGCTGAATACACTCTTTCAGTGTCTACAAGAGCGAGGACTGACTCTGAACAAGCAGAAATGCGAATTCAAGAAGACAGAGATTTCATTCTTTGGCCTTGTATTCTCAGCAGAGGGAGTATCGCCTGACCCTGACAAGGTTGACGCCATCCACCAGGCATCCACCGTCCGCAAAATTTCCAGGAAGTGAGAAGTCTTCTTGGCATGGCCAGTTATAGCTCGCGCTTCATTCCCAATCTCTCGACAGTCACTGCACCACTCTGTAGCCTCATGACAAAGTGAGTGAAATTCGAATGGAATCAAGAGCATGAAGCAGCATTAAAAGCATTGAAAGATTCCATATCAAAAAGTGCAGTATCATCATACTTCGACACAGCCAAGTATTCAACCCTGTACGTCGATGCCAGTCCAGTGGGACTGGGAGCCATGTTGATATAAGAGGGGAGTACAATCATCTATGCTAGTCGTTCCCTCACACCAACAGAACAAAGATACAGTCAAATAGAGAGAGAAGCCCTTGGTATCGCTTGGGGTGTTCACCGGTTTCACACGTATCTTTTTGGTAGGAACTTCACCGTGGTCACTGATCACAAGCCTCTGATTCCTATCTTTGTAAAGCCAAAGATTGTACCATCAGCGCGCATCACAAACTGGTTGTTGAAACTCCAGCACTACGACATGGATGTTGTCCACGAACCTGGAAAGACAAACCCAGCGGACTACACTTCACAGCATCCCTGTAGTGATAGCGCTAATACAACGATGCCAGACATCGAAGCCTACATCAACTTTGCTCATCATGCAGCTCCAAAAGCCGTCAGTCTCGAAGACATACGCTCAGAAACAGCCTGCGATTTCACACTACAAGCTACGATCGAAGCTTATCGCTGTGGAAAGTGGGAGAGTCTAAAAAGCTCTCATTACGCTATGTGAAATGTTCGCAATGAAATCGCAGTCACTGAAGATGATATTGTGTTGAGGGATAAGCGTATTGTGACACCAGGGCCCTCTTGCATAAAAAGTTGCGATTAAACGCAACTCAAAAAATTAAACGCAAGTCCCAAATACGCGATCCTGATTGGTAGAAATTTGAGTTGCGTTTAATTTTTTGAGTTGCGTTTAATCGCAACTTTTTATGCAAGAGGGCTCTGAAGCCCTTCATTCGCGTATTATCGATATCGCACACGAGAGTCATCCAGGTGTAACTCGTACAAAAGCATTGCTCCGCTCAAAAGTTTGGTTTGTATCGCTTGATCGTAAAGTGGAATCACTTGTGAAAGATTGCCCGGTATGCCAAACCTTACGCGACATCCGTACGCCTCTGGAGCCCCTCAAGATGTCACAAATGCCACCCGGTCTTTGGCAGGATTTGAGCATTGATTTCTGTGGCCCGTTACCCACAGGAGAGAATTTGATGATACTCATTGATGAGTATTCGAGATACCCAGTTGTAGAGGTTGTAGGTACAGTGTCTGCAAGAGCTGTGATACCAGTTCTTGCAAAAGTGTTGTCTGTGTTTGGATTTCCGAAAGTCATCAAGAGCGATAATGGAAGCCCAGTCAACTCGAGTCCATTCGCAGATTACGCGTCTCACTGCGGATTTCAGCATCGCCGAATCACTCTTCACTGGCCTCGAGCTAATGCTCAAGCAGAAGCATTTAACAAACCGCTCATCACAGCCATACGTGCTGCACACCTCGAAGGCAAGAATTGGAAACAGGAGCTCTACAAATACCTCCGCCAATATCGCGCCACACCACTCTTCAAAAGGAGTAAGGCCATTTCGATTGATGTTTAATCGCGAACCGGTTACGCTCCTCCCAGACTTAGCTATTGCTCGTGACAACACATCATCAATGACCAACGATTAAATCGCTGCCAGTCACTCGAAAGCGAAAGCGAATGATCATGCAGCGAAAGCGAAGCAAAAATCCTACGCTGACAAGCGATTGCACACAGCAAAATGTGACTTCAAAGTAGGTGAAAAAGTGATTGTGCGTAATGATGCACAAGGCAATAAATTCACGCCTCCTTACAATCCTACCCCTCTAGTGATTATCAAGAGGAAGGGTAATATGATCACTGCTAAATGTCAATCAACATCATGGTGCATCACACGCAATGTATCCTTCTTTAAGCGATCGCCTTCACAGTCACAGCTTGCTCAACAAACGGACAAGTCTGAACAAACTGACAAAAACTCAGAAACTGTGGTCCCACACCACACCAGAAGACCTCTAGCCTATCTGAAGGATTATAAAACCTAAAAAAAACCTGAAAGCTAAAAGTTTTGAAGAAAACCACTTCACCGAAGTTTTAAAGTTGTTTTATGAAAGGTATTATTTTGTTGTCATTAATCACTCATACAAGAAGATGTGTATTATGTATGTTTATTCATTCTGAAGGAAAAGAAGGCGTTTCTGTCATTTTCTTTAAGAGCTAAAAGTTCCACAGAAAACATGTATCAAAACAGTGTTTATGTATTTGATATATTGTGTTTATTTAAGCTAAAGAAAAGGAGGAAAGAATTTTTTTTTTTTTTTTGATGTTGAAATACACTTTGTCATCATGAAGCAGTATGGCATCTCATCAAATTGATCGGTCTGTACCCATGGTAATACTCCATTTGTAAAGTTATATATGTACCAACTACATGAAGAAAGCATTTTGTATCATGAATGCTACTGTAATTTGTGATTTTACAAAACCATTAATCTTGCATGTGAAATATGTTGTGTTTTTTAATTATAGACATTTAATCATGTGCATGCATGGATGTTCAGTTCAAAGAAAATGTCAAATTTATGTCAAAAAGAAATTGGAGAAGTCGAACTGTTGAATCGCAAAAAATACCCTTGTTAAGAACTACAGGTTTGCAATCCTGATTTTCCTAAAAGCATTTTGGCAACAAGATACAAATATTTCTGTAAACTGATCATGTATGTATTTTCTTTGAAATTATACTGATAGTGAATTAATGCACATGAAAGAAAGACACAAACACACTCAATCTTTATATTGATATTCTGAGTTTATTTCTCTTGAAAATTTCAAGAAATATACATGTATGTGTAACAAGTTCATTGTTTTTTTTATTATAAAACAAATCTGAATAGAAGGAGGGATGTAATATCCCGCAGGCAGAGCGCGTTGAAAGAGAGAGTTGTGACACGCGCATAATAAGCCTACGCTTAAGCGGTCTTTGTTTAAAACATGGCGGACCATGGAGCTCCCAATAGTTACCTTACACGTACATTCTCTATGGGAGGGAACTATTTGAAGCTCCATGAAATGACTGACCAATCAGAAGCCACCTCCAGTGTCGCGACTCTCTGTATGTATTTTTTTTTTTTTAAATAACACAATGCATGCACACGCTGGTATCAATATGCCTATTATAGCACTTCATTTATTTGATGTATGATAAAAGAGCAATGTAGATAAAATGCCTTGCTCAAGGGCATAAGTGCCATGCCGGGGATCGAACGCCCGATCCTCGCATCTCCAGTCAAGCGCCTTAGACCACTGGACCGCGGCACCTCCACTCTATGTATAGCTCTGCTCGCAGGTTTATGCTGCCATCTACGGCAGGAGTACACACATCTGCACAGTATGAAAGTGCATGAAACTGATTATCGAGATGTCGAATAAATAAAGTGTTTTCCTGAATATCCTGAATCAAGATATATCTTTGTCAATGTGTGAAAGACAGAGATATTACAGTCTAATTCACACCAAAAAAATCCTTCGATTTCCTCGATGTGGAGAGATTTTTCCAGAGCTTAATGAAGTCTGGCAGTTCACACTGGTCTAATTGACAAAAATCCTTAGATTTTCTCGATGTGGAGAGATTTTTCCCTTAATCTGCCCCCATGTACCAATCTCAGTGCCACAGTGCTAATCCCTATTGTGCCAGCCACTAACCCCCCCCCCCCCCCCCCCCCCCGTGCCAGGTTTAACTATATGGAAGTGGATCCCATTACCGAACACTTTTCAGAAAGTCAACCATAGCAAATAAAATATCAAATGAATATCTGTCAAACTTACATAATGAATGTTTAAAGTCCTACAGAAAAAGAACTTGGTGGCATTTGAAAAAAGACAACGTTGATTTAAAGGAGAATGAAACCCTGGGGGGAAATCAATTTTACTGAAAAGAAAGGATAGAGAGAAGTAATTTTAAAAAAAGTTCCATCAAAATCGGTTACGAAATGAGAAAGTTACGAAAGTTTGAAAAGTCTCAATTTACTTTCTATGGCGATCCTCAAATTGGCAATGTTGCTTCAAAGTGATAGGTTTAGTAGTACAACTCTCCATATGTTTTGTACACATAATTTCATATTTTCCCCATTATCTCTCAAGGTGCTTCTTGTCTCCTTTTTAGCTCAAGATATATCATGGGAAAATGTATTTGACACAACATATGTTGAGTTCACAAAAAGACAAGCAGCATCCTTAGAGATAATGGAGAAAATATGAAATTTTGTGTACAAAACATATTAGCCCGAATTCACAAAGGTGGTAATAGATTTGTACCACGGTTTATGCAGATTTTGTGGTATAAGTGCGCTTGATTTCGCGCGTACACTTAGAAAGATCCAATAATGAACGCGTGTGATTAGCAAAGTGCGCAAATTTTACGCTAGTTGCCATGGTTTAGACCATGGTTTATATAAATTTACGTACAGTTTATTTCAATTAATTTACATAAACCATGGTCTAAACCATGGCAACTAGCGTAAAATTTGCGCACTTTGCTAATCACACGCGTTCATTATTGGATCTTTCTAAGTGTACGCGCGAAATCAAGCGCACTTATACCACAAAATCTGCATAAACCATGGTACAAATCTATTACCACCTTTGTGAATTCGGGCCATTGAGAGCTGTACTACTAAACCTTCAATTTCGAAGCAACATTGCCAATTTGAGGATCGCCATAGAAATTAAATTGAGACTTTTCAAACTTTCATAACTTTTTCATTATGTACCGATTTTGATGGAACTTTTTTTTAAATTGCTTCTCTCTATCCCCTCTTTTCATTAAAATGGATATTTCCCCACGGTTTCATTCTCCTTTGATACGATATTCCCTTCCGAGCGAACCCCTCCCCACAAACGCGGCGTTTTGGTCCTTTGAAAAAGGCATTGTATTACCAAACGTGTGCCCCTATGGGAAAAAGATACACAACCTACCCCTCTTTGGGGCCAACGGGGTGACGACTGAGGGTGACGAGAGAGCAGGGGCGGTTTTCTGAAAACTGTTTTATCTCAAATATTGTTGTTTCTCCACAATTAAAATAAAATTGGTATTCTGAAAATTGTTGTAACTTTTGTTGTAACTTTTGTTGTATCTTTGTTCACTCTGCGCATGATCCTAATTTACATATGCGCGCTGAAGATAATATCATGAGATAATTGGTATTCTGAAAATTATTTTATCTTTTGTTTTATCTTATCTTCACTGGTAACTACAACAAAACGTACAACAGCTTCTAGCTGTTGTATCTCATGATCTCGGCAATTTTTCTAGCTCAGAATCAGACAGTACATGCTCGAATAGCAAGATGGAGACTGTGTGTGATTCAAGATCTCATAGAGAAGACATTTTGAAGAAATTGCAGGTGGTATTCGATGATTTTACATCAATATGTAACTTGGTTCGAGCAGAAGATGGTGAGCCATTGTGTTAATTAATTGCAGTCCAATAGCGCATGGCGCATTATAAAACGCGTAATTTAATAACTGCGCCCGAAATTGATATACGCGCAAAGCCCATCCCTATGTTTGACATAAGGGGTTCTCCTATTGGTTAACCTACCTATATAAAATCCATCTTGATTGGTAAAGTGTCAAAAAATGGGCGTGTCAAAGATAATATAAAGGCGGTTCTTAGAGAGATAATATCTACTTAAGACAATTTTCAGAATACCAACTTACAACAATATTAGCGAGGTATTATCTCCGGAAGATACAATAAAAGTTACAACAAAAGTTACAACAATTTTCAGAATACCACCCCATGACTACAAGGTTGTGGCGCGCGAGCACAGGCTAGTGCAAATGTACGCGGCACTGCATGCTACCCATATCAGTACACATGGTTGTGGCATTGTGAAGTCGTAACTTTCACGAAAGATAATGATAATGATAATAATAATAATAATTAATGATAATGATATTGATAAAATAATAATAATGATAATGACAATAATAATATTATTAATAATAATAATGATAATAATAATGAGTTTATTAAATAGAACTCAAAGAGCACTGTCTATAGTCACAATCAAGGTTTGCAAAAAATGAATACAGTACAACAGCGAAATTAATAGTTGCATTCAAATATTCAAAATTCATGACACAGCATTTTATCGGAAACAAATATTCACATTCTGCACTTCCTGTTATTACAACCTTTGATTAGTTCGCTATTTTACGAACTCATTTTGTCTCTCTAGCCATGCAAAGCAGTGAAGCATAACATGTTTTTTACCAAAATGGAAAATGCATAGCGATTCCGTTGAGAGAACATTGAGTTTGACCAGAGGGCACAGTGCAATAGCAATCGGTCTGATTAATGAAAATCACGTGAAAAGTGATTAAGAAAACAAACGCATTAATCATAATTTTAATTAGAAAAGTACGTCATCAACGTTGCGTTACGAGTGGAAATGTTTAATTACAAGATGCGCTGATGCATATCAGAAACCAACCAAAAATATGGTTCAATGAATATTTTCAAGCCTTGGTTATCTTCAGGCAAGCATCACTCAACTTGTATGGCACTGCCTGCAGTGTAAAAGGTAGGATGAAATGAAAAGAGAATGAACATACTCTTATGATTTACTGGTAAATAAAAAGTGAAAAATAACCTTTGTTACACGTAAAATCACAAGATTAAGATTAAGATTTTGAATATTAAATAATACAGCACAACAAATATACCCCTAAAACCTTTATTCATTGTACGACTTCATTAATTTTGTGAAGAATTGTAATAAGTTATACATAGACTGTATGGTTACTCCGTGCTCGATCACCATTTTAATTTTTTTTCTTTAATGTTTAACATTAACCTAGAGAGTAAATACATACATACAAATAAATAAATACATGTGATAGACATGATAGAACGTTGCTAACTAAATATATGTAATTGTATATTTTATTCTACCTGTTGGTGACGTATATAATATAACTTACAATACAATAGGTCTACAGGACGCAGGACTATCCAGATACATCACGCCCCCTCCCGGTCTTGACAGAATTCCGCCCCCCCCCCCCGCCATGTTTGTCAAACTCTGGATACGGCTGGCAAGAGAGAATTACCAAGAAAGTTCATTTAAGCCTATGCGATCTGACCAAGAAATTATGATAACTCCTTGATCTGACTTAGCAGCAATACTTTTCATGGCGGAGAAACTGAATTGTAGGTTTAGTTTCTCCGGGTTACTCCATGTAACATCTTAATTATCGAGGCTCTGAATTGTCATGATATAACTGAAATTTCGGTGGAATGCAAGCTTCCCTTTATAGCTATAGGAGATTGGAGGAAATGGCCAAATCGGCTCCGAATCGCAGTGACGTCAGACCAGGTGCATGTGCCCTTGTCTACAATCTGAAGCTGATTTGACCTTTGCTCCGACTAGAAAGCTAGTATGCACTAAAATTTCGATTGTTGGTAGACATATCATTTAATAGAACCAAGGTGGTAACTCCATGATAGAACCTCGATCAAGAAAATTTTACACGTTTGAATTTCCATATCTTATGTAGTTTCGATTTTTATGTAAAATCGGCTAGCATAGGAATTAAGTTTCAATATAGCAGCGACCGATCGCCGACCAACGACACTCAGTGCATTATCTGTCTTTATAGGAGGGTTTTGTGGCAGCATTACTTTCCCCATTGAGCTGCTGATTCCTTTATTTCTACAACGCAGTATTGTAAGGTTGTGCATTTGTGAAGGACTGGTCGCCAACCAGTCCTTCAGTTTTCGATGTTGCATTGAAAACCCTTTGCCGACCAAACTGGTGGGCAGAAGGTTTTGACACTGTGTGCAACCTACAGGCGACAAGTTATTCAGTAAAGCAAAAATTTCAGATTTTCGGGGTTTCAGTCGGCAGTGTTTTCTATTTTCAAAAATCAAGTCCATAATGTCTGTGTGTGACAATGACAATGACATTGTCACACATGCTGCAGCATCAGCAAGAAAACAGAGGCAATGAGGAGGTATTGTATGAAAGCATGCAATTCTATTATGAGTGTGTGCTGTGAGCTGGCGAAAGTTACATTCCACTATTCTACAATAGAATAGACAGTGATCCCCAAGCTCAGCACAGAATTGCATGCTTTCATACAATACCTCCTCATTGCCTTTATTTTCCTGCTGATGCTACAGCATGTCTGACATAGCAACTCCTGTGTTGTTATTGTATGTTGTATTGTAACAGGCGTCAGCTTTGACAAAGTTAAATACCAATTTTACTTGCAAAATCGCTATTAGCTCACTGATGATTGATATATGATGTCACAGGGGGAAGTGGTCTGTAGGAATTTTTAAGTGGGTGGGGCTTAGCAGGTTGTAGAAAATTATTTCAAAAAATATTAAAAAATCTATGAAACATATTTAGAAATATAAATATCAAAATATAAGATGTATGTACTATGTAGGACTGCGCATCAACTTGCATTTTGATGGCAGGGGCCCTTTAATTCTTCCTCTGAATTGCTGTTTTGTGTGTCAGTCATTAATTCACAACACAACTATCATGAACGCAATGGTATCATTGTGCATCGCACCTGTTATTTTTGCGGACCTTTTGCTATTCAGTCTCCTTAATGATTCATGACTCTGGGTTAAAAGAAGTGCTCTAGAATTTTAGCTGCAATTCACAATGACGACTGTTGTGCTCTGAGCTAAAGGAGAATGAAACTCAACAAACATTAGCTGATAATCATGTGGAAAATTGTCAGCCTGTTCAAAATATCTTGAAAATACTCCTATTTGATTACTCAGTAAGGAGAACAATCTCTCTAAAGTTTGCAGATTCCTTGCTAGATATTATCCCAAGGGGGCTGTCATTTTGAAAAACTGTGATGTCATAGTAGTACAGGTCCATCACGTATGTTGCATGGTTTTGGGGACAAAAGGCCGCGAATTATTTGCCGATTCTACTTTAATAAGGCAAAGGAGGACGCAAACGTTTTTGTTGTTGTTGTTGTTGTTGTATTTTTACTCTCCAAAGCCTAAAAAATGTTTCAAAATTCCCAATTAAATAGTTGAAATGGGTCAGGCATGTTATAGTTCAGGACGTGTGTGTTCGTAAAGGACTGCCCAGTAGCACTTTCCATCAACATTGCTCATCATTCTTACTCTTTTATTTCATAAAAACATTTTGTTATGAAAGAAGGGGAAGATATTTGCTTTCTAGGGGTATTTATCAAACCAGGGTATGAGATTTAGCTAGGGGTCAAGGACTCGTTTGGTCAAAATAGGCATTTCTTAATTTCTTAGACCCTACTGATGTATTTTAGGACGCCTAAAGATGTGATGCATAAAGCGTATCCGGACAATTACCCCCTGACAACTACCCCCTGGACAACTACCCCCCTGGACAACTACCCCCCCCCCCTGACAATTCAATTACCCCCAGGACAATTACCCCCCCCCCCCCCGCCCCAGACAACTACCCCCAGGACAATTACCCCCTGGAAAATTACCCCCCCCCCCCGGACAACTACCCAAGAATTCTGGGGTAGTTGTTCGGGGAGGGGGGGGGGGTAATTGTCCAAGGGTAATGGGGGGGGGGATAAAATTTTGTTCCGGGGTAATTATCCGGGGAGTAATTTTCCTGGGGGGGGGTAGTTGTCCGGGGGGAAGTTTTCCTGGGGGTAATTGTCCTAGAATCTCGTAGAGATAATAGTCATTATCCCCAAGAACCGTTGACATTCTATGAGCACCCTGGGACCACAGGAATCCCCCCTTTAGTTTAGTGTTCCCGTGATCCTCCCCTTTGCCCCCCCCCCCAAAAAAAAAAATAAATAAAAAAAACAGGCACTCCTCTTTGCACATTGACACCTACAAAATAATATGAGGTAGAAATACGATGTAAAAATCACCTCGAAATTTATTCCTATCAACATTGTTAAAAACCCATTCTTGTATAGCACTGCTTCACAATAATTACACTGCAGACCCCCCCCCCCCCCCCCCCCCATCAGAGATGAAGATGAGGCACTAAAGTTCGTACGCTTCGCTCGCTCGTAAAATTAAAAAACAAGATACCAAGCGAAAAACCTCATGTCTCAGCAGCGAGATGCATGAATATTGTCATATTTAGGCAGCGGGATGTCCGGCTATCCTTATCTTTGGGCAGGAAGGTGCCCAAATATAACAACTTTTATGATTATCTAGTTTATTTTGATGGCGAAATCACATTTCAAAGACAATAAAGTGTCTTGTTTTTTGCTCGTTAGCAAGATTCAGATACGGTACGGGCAGCAAATACCCTCATACTAGGGCAGTAAGGTGCTTGAATATCCTCATATTTGGCAGCGAGATTACCGATTATACAATTTGCATATCTATTTTGATAACGAAATAACATTTCTACCATGATAAAGTGCGTAGGCCTATATTTTTAATTTTTGTGGTGTGATGTGGGGCGGCTCATCGTCATCTTAGATGAGGGGTGGCTCCAAGGCCTGTGGGGGGGGGGGGGTACTGTTTTTATCCCGAGTGATATATTTGTCCACAAAGTCCCTTTTGGGGTGGGGTCCACTTTTTATAGTTGATTATCCAGTGGACCCCACTCAATTAGGAGCTTTGTGGACACATATATCACTCGGGTTAAAAACAATATCTCCCCCCCCCCCCCCCCACAGGCCTTAGAGCCACCCCCTCATCAGAGATGAAAATGACCTTGATTTCCCGTGCTGGCTACGTCGATTTCGGAATTTGACCTCGGCTAAATATGGTGAAATTATCTGAATTACATATTTAAGTACAACATAAATAAGTCAGATTAGTTTTTAAAAATTGCGAAAGTAAAATTATTTGCCGATGAAAATAGACACACAAATAATTCATAATTATTCATAAAGTTTGAAAACATTTTCTAATCCCAAAGTTAAAGTTATTTTTAATCTATTTATGTGACATAAGTTAGCTTCAGTGAAAGATCTTGATTTATACATTGTCATTTACTATTCATATGTCTATGACATTCCTCGGGGTATTCATTGGGTGAACCATATTTTGAGGGATGCATTGGCTCATTATCGCATGGAAGGTGGTAATTATAGATACAAATCTGTCCGGCGGTGCTCACTGAACCGGTTCAGTGATTCCCTCATTAACATTCCAAAATGGCCCTTCTCACGAATTGAGCGGTGCAAACATGCGTGCCATTTACCTGTACACAATGGATATGACGTTGCATAAATGAATAGCTATCGTACAACTAAAGCCATCAAGGCAAAATGGCAGCTATCTTGGTACCCCAGCGTCTCAAACAGGTGATATCTACGAGCAGTTGTATGTAGGTCTTTGTCACTTCTTTGAAGAATTGACAAACCTTTGTCTGACCAGACAACAACTTTTGCATGCCAAATCCTGCTTAACAAAAGAAAGTGCCCCAGCTATGAAACAGCTGAACCAAATATCTTGACACAAATGGGTTACATGGCAGGATAAAAGTATCTTCATTTGAATGTACACGACTACAAAAAAGATAAATAATGAGAAAATCCAGTGTCATGCATTCCACAGGTGATCATGAGTGTCATCGTAGCTAGTATATAGGTCAGTGGTATCTCACAAATAGCATTGCTCTGACATTACTTTGTAAAGAAAATGGCAGCCCCCATGGGGTAATGTCTAGCAAGGAAACTGCAACTTTTTGAAACATTGTTCTCCTTAAATAATCAAATAGGAGTAATTTCAAGATATTTATAATAGGCTGACAATTATCTACATGATTATAGGCTAATGTTTGTTGCCTTTCATTCCCCTTTAATTACTGATACACACAGATTAGGTTGCCTTAATTTTTCAAAAAAGTGAACATCTAGGCCCTAATTGAATATTCAGAGCATTGTTTTAAGAATAGTATCCAAAGAGATGTCATAAAACTTACTCCAAATAAATTTGACATCCCCCAACTTTACAATCAGAAAACCTCACTCCGATACGAGTTATAACTTTTGAATTTTTAACCGGAACAAAATTGTCAAATGTCTTTTTTTACACCTATTATCAATAAACATAGTCATCGGGGATTTAATAGTGGCTACGCACTGATGATTCTATAATTACTAAATCAGATGCTGAATAATTCATATTCTTTTCATTACGGAAAACTCTTTATTCTACGTGAAGAAGGACAAAATGCGACGGTTACACATAAAAATAATGAAGGCCATTTTTCATAATTCATTTGTTTTCAATGTAATTTCAATTAGAAAATCGAGGTACAGAAGGAAAATTTTCGTAATGAAAAGCAGTAAATTCAAGGTAGAATTTGCTTTCACAGTAATTAATTTGCGTATTTCATTGAGTCTTCACTGAGCACGCATCTGCATACCATTCTCAACAAACTCCGCCAGCCCTTCAATGTCCTCCTGTGTGATAGTAATCAGCGTTTGTTATGACTCTCTTATTGGGCCCTCTTGCATTAAAAATGGCGTTAAAACGCAAGTCTAAAATTTAACGCAAGTCCCAAATACGCGATAGATCTGATTGGTTGAAGATCAAGTTGCGTTTAATTTTTTGAGTTGTGTTTAATCACAACGCTTCATACAAGAGGGCCCTGTAGTAACATCGTAACAGGAAAACCTTCTGACTCTTTCAAAGTGGGGGGGGCACCAGCAAAAGGGGAACTTTTTTGGGGGGGGGAAGAGGCACCTCCAAGGGATGAACATAAAGCGAAAAAGGGACCATTATGTGACATTGGTATTACCCTACAGTCTCTTCAATACATTATCAAGCATCATCTTCTTTATTTTATTGTGATTCAATCTGACCACTGCTTCAGCTTCCCCAATTAGCAGTTTTGTGTAATGGTCTAATGATTTATGTGGGAGCGAGTGAAGTGAGCGAGCTTTATGTCTAATGCTAAAGTCCTTGGGTTGTGCATTATTTACAGCGATAAAATGAAAATGACAACAGCAAATTAATTTGGTTGGAATGTCCATGATCTTTTTATTCGTACATTAACCCTGTCGCTTTTCTTTAGGATTAAATCGATATGAACATACTCTATGCGATCTGTTTGAACTTATAATAATATTAGAGCAAGCGAGTTTGGGGGAAATTTTCAGAAAAAAATTGCCATTACTTGGTGTAAATTATTGGCACTAGCGGAATGAGGAATCCCTTGCTGGAGGGGGGCATTTTTGCCCCTCTTACCTCCTGCTCCACTGCCTTACATTGTAGTTGTAATATTACATGAGTACCTGTTACTATATAAAGCAGCACTGATTCTTTGAAGCTAAATATGGCTCTCTTTGTAAGAAACAGTTGGACATACAGGTTATAGGGGTACTTCTCAGAAGAGGAAAGGGAGCTTATCAGAGGTGGAGAGGGGGACTTATAAGAGCTAAGAAGGGGAACGTATTAAAACAGGAAAGGGCACATAATTAATAGATAAAGGGGCACTTATCAGATTTGAAAAGGGGCAATTATCAGAAGGGGAAAATGGGCACTTATTAGAAGAGCAAAGGAGCATATATCAGAAGTAAAATTGCACTTATAAGAGAGATAAGGAGGCAATTATCGTATTTGAAAAGGGGCACTTATAAGGAAGGAAGAGTGGCACTTTCAGTAGTAAAAAGGGTACTTAACAGGGAGAATAGGGGCATTTTTTCGGAAATAAAAACGGCACTGTGCTCTCCCCCCCCCCCCCCCCCCCCCCCGAAGCGCCGCCTCTGACAACTTTTCTGAGGGTTCACTAGACCGAAAGGCCCGGGCTACTGTCTGTCTTGTGAGCTGTCGGTCTCGTGGGTAAGTCGGTCTCGTAGACTGTGGGTCTCGTGGGTTGTCAGTATCGTGGGCTGTCGTTCTAGTGAGTTGTCGGTGTCTTGGGCTAGCTATGGGTGTCTTGGGCAGTCAGTCTCGTGGGCTAGCTGTCAGTCAACTGGGAGATCCTGAACTGACGTCTCAACGAAACTCTCAGTCGAAAACGGGGAATGAATACTGATTATTTATTATTATTAAACAAAAATTATTTATTTGCTTTCTTTTGTTAAGAGTGATTTGGTCTCTTTCGAATCTATGAAGTATTCCAACAACAATCTAGATTTCAACCGTCACTGCCTATACATGGATACATGGATAAAAAGCATCTTTCATATTAGTGAAACCTGGGAATACGATACGAATTCATTGAATAGCTTTATTATTAGTGTTTTGAAACTTTGACCTTCTATTGTAACGATAGATGAGCATATATGCCTGAAACTTGTCGACGGAGATGCCATAATGAAAATTGGCTTCTTCTCCAAAAACAAGAGATTCCATGATCATCGACATATGCAAATACAGTAAAACCTGTTCCAGCAACCACCTGTATATAAAGACTACCTATCTGTAAAGACCATTTTAATAATTTCTCTTATGAACGGTTTTTTTCATTGAAACCTGTACTAAATGATATAGACCACTTGCCTTAAGCAATCATCGTCTTCTTTGAGTGGTCTTTAAACAGGTTTAATTGTACAGAAAGACCATGCATTTATCTGTCAGGACCACATTTATCGTTTCCCTTATGAACAGTCTTTCTTATCCAAAACCTGTAATTATTTAGTTATTTAGTAAATGACCACCTGCCTAAAAAACCACTGTCTTTTTTGAGCGATCTTTATATACAGGTTTCTGTTAGTACTCTTAAACCTGGTCTTCTAGATTAATCGTTTTCTGTGATGAGGAGATGCCGTTCCTAGATACCGAAACCATTGAGGGAGATGCGGTGTCCCTGCATAAGAGGAACCTGAAGAAATAGACATAACCTTGACGAAAGTTCCTATTAGTTGCAGCATAGATCACACAGTTAATACTGCTGTTTGTGTGCGCCAAGAGAGCTGAGAAGATATAGATGTTCCTGTGTGCCACGGAGTCGCGGTCAATGATCACGGTCAGAGCATACGGCGTCCACATCGAGATGAAGACGATTACGATGATGAGTACCGATCTGGCTAGCCTCATGTCATTGGAATGTCTGACGGATACACCGTCTTCCTTAGCAACCTATACATAAGGACAACAACCAAAACAACAAAAAAAAAAAAAGAAAGAAAAAGAAAGAAGAACATACAGGAAAAGTATATGAGTTATTACATCTAACTCCTGAATTTGTATTAAATACGTACCAAAAATGGCTGTTTTGTTATCATTGTTGTTGTTTTGTTCTGTCAACAAAGTTATTGTAGTGACTTGCTGATTAAAACAGAAAAGTGAAACACGTCCCTCACCCGACAAGGATTGGTATTCGGTACATACATGTAGATCCCCGCTATTGATCTGAAAAGATTACTTATCGCTTTTGATTTGTCAACTTATCTCACAAGTACAAAAAAATCATGATCATAAAGTACAGTTATGTGCCCAGTCTCTTGATGTACATGATGTTTGCATATATGCAAATTAAGCTTTGACATCGGTTAGAATTTCCATATCCATATGACTTTCGAGCAGAAATCTGTTTTCACTGATTTCATCATGCGAAGCAGGTGTATTTGGTCATTTAGTGGAATTAGGAACTTTGATATCAAACGTTATGATTGCTTATGGTTGATAGTTTATTTTACCTGACTGCTAAGAAATTACATTGTATGTTCTGAAGTAAGCAACTATGAGACCTACGGCTTTAAAGTCCTCTCCGAAGGACTTGGTAAATGACCTCCCGGTTAGGAGTGCAAGTGCTGTTCTACCACTGAGCCATCGTATTATTTTACTTTACATTTGATCTCATCCAAGTTCTAACATAATGCGGCTATTAACGTAATACGATCATCAGATAAACTTAAATCTTAAATGTGGTCGGTAACGTACGGGACAAAATAGCTTGGAGTGTCCATCTCTGTAAAAGTAGTTCAGAGTCTTTCTTGCTTTGCCCAGTAAACATTGATGACAATTTTTAATTTTGTCTTTACCCTGCTAAGTCTAGCTGACGATTTCCAAGCATGGTAATAAATACGGACATAGCTGTAGATGATGAAACAGAGTGGGACGCCAAAGCCCATGCTGGAGAAGTAGATGGTGTAGGAGTAGTCAATGGCCATATCTGCAGTGCAAACCATGGTCTTCCAGTCAAAACGGTGCCCACCCCATCCGAAGATGTTGGGCAGATCAATGAGAAAACAGACAATCCACATGACTAGGAGCATGACAGGTACTGTCCGGCGGTTGTAGACGTTGCGGTACTTGGCCCAGTGACATATGATAACATAGCGGTTGACGCCAATTGCAGCAATGTTCCACATCGAACATGTGCAGCTAAAAGGTCAGAACGACAAGAAAGAGGATGACTTTTAGTCAGGGGCGGCGCTACAGGGGGGGGGGCAGGGGGGCGGCCGCCCCCTATCATTTTTCAAGCGAGCAACAAAAAAAAAGAGGAAGAAGGGAGAAAAAAGGAGAAAGAGAAGGGGAAATGGAGAAGAGAATGCTAGGCCATGCAATATATGATATAACTGTTATAGTCCTATTTGTTATTTCAAGACCCTCGACGTGCGACGTTGCTATACGCGTCATTTTGCCCCCCCCCCCCCTATTTAAATACCCTGGCGCCGCCCCTGCTTTTAGTACAAACAACATTTAAATTTACCCTCCGCTCTCCTTCCTTGGGAATTTGCTTGTACACGTATTTTATTCTTGTACTATAATAGTACATGCGATTCAAGGACAATTAATCACATCGGACAAAATTACTACCCTTAGACAACTACCCCAGTAAACTATCCACTAGAATACTTCTTTCAGCCAATTAACAAAAACAAGTACCCTAACAACTATCCACTAGGACGACTATCCCCTGGAACAACTGCCTTCGGAAAGCTATCATCTAGGATAACTATACCTCTGGCAATAGACCGGTTCTGTAATGTATACAAATTTATGCACACTTCTTCTCTGAGCACCTAGTGACGAGCTATTCCATTAACCTGCTTTTTATAAATGAGCCTCAATACTTGGAATCCAGTTTGCATACATTACTTGTTGCTATGTCCGGCAAGCTTTCAAGTTGTCAAGAACAACATTTGTTTGAAAGGTATGTATAACATTTGCATACATTACCGAAGCGGTCTATTACCCCCAGATAACTACATCAAAGAAAGCTATAGGCCTACGCACTAGGGAAACTTTACCTCATAGGATAACTAGCTCTGGGACGATAGTTCCAGTACAACTATGTAGTTATCTGAGGGTAATTGGCATGATTGGGGTAACTGAATTCATTTTGTCCGTTCTCAGTGTTATTTTGTTGTTTCTGTCCTCGATTGTGCGTGTGGGTTTTTTTTTTTTTTTTTGGGGGGGGGGGTTTGTTTGTTGTTGTTTTTTGACAGCTATCATTATGTAGGGTGTATTTTGTTCATAATTGCAGTGGATATATATATAGGATGATTTTCAAAGCAAAGCAAAGCTTCATTTATAATTAATGTTTCCCTCTGAATAATTCATTTAAAAGAATACATATATATTTAAATTTACTTTGTATGGATAGGTTTTCCAGGCCAATTTAGTCAAAAATAGCGGGCATATTCGTTATATGTCATTGAAGTCCGAGTGATTTTTATAAATATGCGGTTCAATTTCAAACTCCAGAACATTCATCTTCGTCAATTGCATTCATTTTTGAACGACATCGTATTTAAATTGGTCAAAATGTCAATCAATTTGGCAATACACATCAATCATTCAAATTCGTGCCAGTTAGCTTTGATCTAAGGATTTCGGTCCGATTTAGGTTTTCTATTTCGTTTTCAGGCATGCTCCTTAGCACATCTAGGACAACAAACAGTATAACGCATTATGAAGGGGGGGGGGGGGGTGGAGGGGTTGGCAATGAACTTCCCCTATTCTCACATTCTCACATGTATATATATATATATATATATATATATATATATATATATATATATATATATACACAGCCCTGGAAAAAATTATTGGACCAGCTGCATTTGAGGAAAATGATTATTCACAGCTAATTCACAGCTAATTCACAGCTAATTCTTTATGAATGGACTACTACTCCCCATTACAATTACCTTTGTGACAATTACCCCAGGACAATTACCCCAAGGACGACTACGGCAAGGACAAACTGCCCCGGACAAATTTCCCCAGGAATTACCCCCCCCCCCCCTCATTTTCCTATGAGAAAGGGGGTTTTACCACATAATAGACAATAAATGTCTGAGAGGATGAATTTTAAGTGATATGTGTCTTGGTTTGAGCACTATGGCCTGCTCATGATTCTACTGAGAACATTTGAAGTGACATAACAATTGAAGACAATAGAAAATTGAAGTTATCGAAAAAGAAAAGATTCTAGCTACATGAATGAGCTGCTGTGAAGAGACAGCATGCCACAAGACATGGCTGCTATCATCAAATGTACATGTAGCAATTTTCCAGCAAGAACTGAACAAACTGCCTCTAGAGAAGTGAACATGGCTTAACCAGACAATCAGGCATACCTCCTGGACGATTATCCCAGAGACCATTACTGTCAGAAGATTTTTTTTCCAAAACCTTCGTACCCCTGGAGAATATCCCCAGGAAAAATATCCTGTAGGATATTTTCATTCTGTGTTAATCTGAAGTATCCATCCATTTGGGGGTGCATTCCTTTTTTTTTTCGTTATAGATCTACATGTAATTGTCCTTTGGGGATAATTGTCCGGGTGGGGGTAATTGTCCTAGGGGTTATTACCCTGGGGGTGATTGTCAGAGGGGTTAGTTATTGTAAAGGGTAATTGTTTTAGGGAGTAGTCATCCAATCATTATGACTTGGCTGGTAGAAATCAATTTGAAAGTTCAATTACTGATGTAGCCAACACTTCCCACATAGGCCTACGCCTTTAACCCGTTGCAGAAAGAGTTGCGTTTAAACGCAACTCTTAAAATCAAACGCAAGTCCTGAATGCGCACTTCTGATTGGCTGAAAATAAAGTTGCGTTTGATTTTCCTGAGTAGCGTTCAAACGCAAGTTTTGTGCAACGGGCCCCTGGTCTAATAATTTTTTTCCTTGGCTGTATATATACAGTCAAACCTGCTTTAGCGACCACCTATATAGAAAGACCCCCTGTCTATAAAGACCATAATTTTTGTTTCCCTTGAACAGCATTTCTCATTGAAACATGTATTAAAGGAACCTGTCCATAAAGACCACCTGCTTATAAAGACCACTTTTCTTGTCTCCCATGAGTGGTCTTTATAGACAGGTTTCACTGTATATATATACAGAGTGAGCCAGAAAAATGTCCCATCATTTTGAAGTTGTCTTGTTTGTAGTATGAACATTTAATCATGGGTTTCATGATATGTCTTTGTAGAGTTATCCTCCCAGCATTTTTGGTACCGTTTTTATTTGGATCTTTGCATGCATGACTGAATAACAGACAATCTTTAGAAGACTGCAAAATCTCACTTGCGCCAAGTGGCTGGATGAAGATTTAAACAAATTTTGAAAGAATTTATAACTTATGTGCACACAGAAAGACACACACACACACACATACCTGTGCACGCATACTAACCGATGACATTTTTTACAACCTAGAATTTTACCGCATAACCGATGACCCGTCTGAAATTTTGCTATACAACCGAGGACTTGTTATAGTAATGTGACGGTTTTGGCACTACCCCTCTACTTTTTCATTTTATTATGATAATTGAGGACTGAATAAAATAAATACATGTTTTTCTATTGAATGAAAGATTAATAGATTTCCAAGGAAACTGTTGTAATTTCTTGTGATATGCACGTTTCAGGAATTATCTTTTTAAACTTTCCGCGAGAGATTTGTTTTGTATTGAATGTGACTTTGAGGGTGCTGTATAATTCAGAGGCCCCGTTGTACTTGTCGCCTGGCTATAAATTGGCGCGCAAGTATGTGTGACGTCACAATCAGATTCGCTTTGGAGGCTTGGCACTTTTGACCAATCACGTTGCAGGATTTAGGGGTATAAATACGGGGCGGGAGACACAAATTCTTCACAACTTTCTCAGGTCGCCATTTTGTAACACCTCTCAGAAGTTCGCTCTCCGTTTTCCTCACCAATTTTCATTTCACACTTACTCAACCATTGTAAGTACAGATTATTTCTTATTTTAATAGGAGCAATTGAACATGTTTTATAGTGACTGCATCTCTTACTGAATTAATGAATTTTATAATGAATTTATTGACTGAATGTGAGATTTTATGAGGAATTTGATACACGAATTCAGAAGTATAGATTTTGATCTCTGATGAAACAATTTAATGGAGATGATAACATTTATTTATGAAGTGTATGATGTGATGTTTTCAGACTAATTTCTGGAATTATTTTTGTGTTCAATAGAATTTATTGAAATGTCTGAAATTTTGTAAGTGTCAACACCTTGGCTCTAGAAACTAAAGTTTTCTAAGTGTCACTACTTTGGTTCTTTTAATTAGGACTTAGAAGAAAACACAAGTCATTCATTGAATTCATTGTATGTAAATATTTATTATAGAACTGAGCCACCATGAGTGGAAGGAACATGTGTCCACGTTTGTACCGCAGGGTCTGGGACCCTGGCATAGTTACTCAAACCTTTCACTTTGATATTTTTCTTGGAAAATACCTTGACATTTTATGGAATCACCTTGAAATTTTATAAGTCTTACTCTTAGACTTCTGGCTAGAGTTGAGTGTGTCTCAAAAGTGCCTTGATATATGTACTTGTTCCATGAATGTTATTATGGAATGTACACAAAAATATGCTAAGTCGAGACCTTTTGGTCTTTTGCACTAAGTCAAGACTTTAGGGTCATTTGCATTATACACTACTGAAAATATTCTAAGTATGGACCTTTTGGTCATTGTGTATACATACTTAGTATTGAATTACCTTTACTTATGAATGTTTACTAAATATTTATAGTCATGCATGTTTTGTCTTTGGTGGTGTCATTAACCCCCCCCCCCCCCCTCTGGCATATCAGTTCCAGTGGACAAGCTATGCATTCATGATGTCCAATCAGATGGTTTTGACTGAGGAATGGAATGCAATTTACAATTAGATGATCCCAACTCGAGGATGACAATGGTACTGATCAGATGGAATTAGACACGGTCACAGAACAGAATGCCATTTCTGTTAGATGAACTAGGACATGTTTTGATGAACATTATTCATTGAGGAACATGAAACAAGACCAGAGGACTTGGAAGTTGACTGTTCCCCCCCCCCCCTCTTTCATGCTAGTCCACCACCATGCATTATTAGTAATTACAATGTATATTTATATGTGTGAAATTTAGAGTGTAAACTCTGCAAAGTTATGGTCGAGGTTAAACAAAGAAAGTTGTTCCTTAGTAAAGATTTCTCTTAGTCATAGTTTCTGGGAGATAATATCTCTGATGCCAGTTACTATAAGCGACGGTTACCAGCGTTTTGGGAAGTAGCACTGACCTTCATAGAGGTAGTGACTACGTGTTTGTTGTAGGAAATTTTGGTTCAGGTTGTGCCCAGGAGGGGAGAATTGGTGTTGGCAAGTTGAGACAAATGGAGTTTTATATTTAAAGAAAGAGATGTGTTGGGCGCAGGTCGCATCAACATGGTTTAGGGGATAATGAGTAGGAAAAGAAGAGATAAAACTGACTTTGGGAACTAGGTTAGAATTGTTTGGAAGACCGCGAGTTATAGTAACAGGCCTACTCGGAGAAAAGACTTGGTTCGTAAATAAAGACAGGAATTTCGGAATGTAAAACTAAGTAAATAACTACTTATAAATATTTGTACATAATTTGAATCATTATTATTGTTGTGGATTTTCATTCCACCATTTGTTAAGATTAAAGTTCAAGTTACATGTTATTACAAAGTATTCTTAAATAATTCATTGAAGCATTGCCTGATCAGTAATTATAGACATGATTGGTGAAGGGACATTGATGGAGAGATAATTTCAATGGTAAAGTTAGAGAGAGAGGGAATGGAGAATTCGGAGTGATTTATTTAGCCAATAGTTTGCTTGATGCAGACGGCCCTTTAAGCCATTGATTCTAGCTCAGATATTGTTGAGAGACTGAGAGTTGGAACTTAGACTGTAGAAAATGCGAGACTATGTAGCGTGAGGCTAAGTTAGTGCTTGGTGGTTCTTATGCCTGCGAGGTGTTTGCGAGTGTATATGCAATGTGCATAACCACGTGTGAGAAATTGTCAAAGTTCAGATTATGTGGTCAACGTGCATATGTATGGGTACACACGTGTACATACAGAGTGCGAATGAGTCGCGAAAGCATGTGAAGGAAGAGAGATGCTTCTTATAATTACATTAAATAGACAAGGTATTAGAGTACAGAATATTTACCAGAATGTCTTGACTTGTTCCTCGTTAAGGTAAACAAAGCTTTATGCACCGTGAGGAACAACCATGCCCTTGCTGACATTAGGTCAACACTGCCGAACTTCTCGTTCCACCACTCCCCCCGTCTGGTTGGGAAAGGAGGTGGAGTTGGTGTACTGGTGCATGAGGGTTTTGACGTGAGTGTTAATCAGCAATCTACCTTCAGGTCCTTTGAGTATATTGACTTGATGCTGAGGTCTTCTGGATCAGTAGATTTGCGTCTTGTAGTTATATACAGACCGCCGTCCTCCTGTAAAAAAGGGGAGACTTTGAGTACTTTCTTCAGTGAAATATCATCTTTGATCGAAGTTCTCTGTATCAACCATCAGAAGCTCTTGATGGTTGGTGACTTTAATTTTCACATTGATGACCCAACTAATGTGGATGCTCAAAGGTTTCTTAGCCTGTTGGATGTGGCAAATCTTCGCAATCATGTAAGTGGCCCTACACACTCCAGTGGTCACACACTTGATCTCGTCATATCTCGAGAATGTGATGATTTAGTGTTAACATCAGTGACTGATTCTTCGTTACCCTCTGATCATTGGTCAGCAATCTGTGGCTTGTCAATTGCTCGGCCGCTTCCTGTTAGACGCTCTGTCATCTTGAGGAATTACAAGGATGTTGATCTGCATAAATTCCGACAAGACATTGAGAAGTCTCAGTTAGTCACTGACCCACCTCATAATTGCAGAGACCTAGCTGACTTATATAACATGGATATGAGGAGGTTGTTGGATCAACATGCCCCACGTGAGGAGAAGAAGTTCATCCTGCGACCTCATGCTCCATGGTATACTGGTGCTCTGAGGAGACTAAAGCAAGAACGCAGGAGAGCTGAAAGGGCTAGTTACAAATCTGGTCTTCAAGTGCACAAGGACATTTATAGGGAAAAATGTAAATCTTATTTTTCACTTCTCTGCCAGACAAAAGCAGACTATTTTCTGAAGAAAATCGATCCTCGTGATCAAAGAGGCTTGTATCGAATGGTTCGGACTCTGTCATCACCAAATGCTTCTAACCAGATTCTGCCATGCCATGATTCTCCCAGTCAACTTGCACAGTCCTTTTGCAATTTCTTTGATGAGAAAATCAAACGCATTCGGCAGAAGCTAGATACTTCAATCTACAAGGACTTGTCTGTTCCAGTCCGAGAGCAGTGCTCATCTTGTCTGAGTGAGTTTGACATGGTGACAGAGGATGAAATAGTTAACATCATCAAAGCAACATCCAATGCTTATTGTGATCTGGATCCGATACCTACTTCTCTTCTCAAAAATATGATGTACTGTCTGGCTCCAGTTCTTGTTGAAATAGTAAACACTAGCTTGCAAAAAGGTGTGGTGCCAGCATCCATGAAGCATGCGATTGTTAAACCCAGACTAAAAAAGGATGATCTTCCCCGTGATGATGTATCGAGTTATCGACCCATAGCAAATCTCAGTTATGTTGGAAAATTGGTTGAGAGAGCTGCTTCTAGACAGATCAGGGAATACTTGAGTGAAAATGATCTCCTTCCTCGAGTCCAGTCTGCTTATCGTGAACATTTCAGTGTTGAGACAGCTCTTCTCAAGGTTCAGAATGGCCTTCTTCTAGCTCTAGATGCTGGTCAGGAAGCGGTACTGGTGCTGTTAGATTTTAGCGCAGCATTCGACACGATTGACCATGATCTTCTGCTGGAGAGAATGGAAAGCTACTTTGGAATAAAGGGAACTGTTCTTCAGTGGTTTTGTTCCTATTTGGAAAACAGAACGCATACAGTTCAAGTAAAAGATGCTTTTTCGGAAACCTGGAATGATAAGTTAGGGGTACCTCAAGGATCTGTCATCGGACCCCTTTCTTTCACGATGTACACGGCACCGATGACATCATAAGAGCCCATGGTATGAATGTAATGCTTTACGCAGATGATACTCAAATGTACATCATGTTTAAGAACACTCAGCGTGAAGAGTCATTGAAAAGGTTAAATGCGTGCATAGCTGATGTCAAAACTTGGGCAACGAGGAACAAGCTGTCTCTGAATGATGCCAAAACGGAAGTAATCCACTGCACATCAAAGTTTCGTTCGCAGTCCCATCCTCTGTTTGTTTGTGTTGTTGATGGTCGAATAAATCCTGTTCCTCATGCTAGAAATTTGGGGGTCATCTTTGATCAACATATGAGCATGAAAGAACATATTAAAACTGTCTGCAAGTCGGCAATGGCAGCAATTAGGTGCATCAGTCAAATTAGAGGTTTCCTGACAAAGCAAGCTACAATCACTCTGGTTCATGCATTTGTCACTAGCCGGATAGACTCTTGCAACAGCTTGTTATATGGCCTTCCTGCCACAGACATCCAGCGAATTCAGATGCTGCAAAACATCTCAGCCAGGCTTGTTACTCGAACTCCTCGCCAACAAAGCATATCCCTCAAGAAATTACACTGGCTACCTGTGGACAAACGCATCATATTCAAACTCTTGTTACTGACGTATAAAGCACAGCACAATTCTTCCCCATCATATCTGACAGATTTGCTCACTCAGTATCGCCCGCCTCGCAACCTCCGCTCAAGGAACCAAGGTCTACTCCACACACCAAGAATCCATACATCATACTACGGGGGCAGATCTTTTGCAGTTGCGGGACCAAATCTTTGGAACGATCTCCCAAAATACATTCGACAGGCACCCAATTTTTCAAACTTCAAATCTTTACTTAAAACCCACCTTTTCCGCCTTTCTTAATTACTTTTAATTTTCATTTTGCCAATGTTGTTAATTCTAATATACTTATTATGTACATGTATCGCTATGCATTATGTTTTTTCAATGTAATAATTTGGTCATGATCTATGTTTGTACAGCGCATAGAGAAGTCTATACTTATTATGCGCTTTATAAGTAGAGTATTATTATTATTTTCTGTCGGGTTTTCTTGAGCACACAAAGAAGGTACGGCTTTTAGCTCGTTAGCATGGATGTTGGAAATGGTTTGAATAGTACCAGGCACGTATTACTCTTAGCCAATCAGTGGAGGTCTTAACTTTTCCTTCATTTGCATACATAATTGACTGGAAAGTTGCTCTATTAAAGTCTCGTATTGTTACGTCACAAAGAAAGACAATTTATTTTGTGACAAAGCTTATCATTTAGATTGGGATCAACTGAATAAACCTCAGTTGATCCAGGGGTCATGTCCCTATAAACCATGTGGTGGCAGCAATTACTATTACGATTATTTGTTGAGAAGGCACCTGGGGTGACTCGCGTCGCAGTAACACTGATGACCTACCCCTATATGCAAAAGCATGTAATTTGGGTCTATCTGCCAAGGTCTGCCAACCAATGACGTCATCGGTTCGCTGTGTGTCATCGGTTCGAATGTTAAGTTTATGCCTATGTCATCGCTTTAAATGGGCGCACAAGTGCACCACACACACACACACCCACACACGCGCCCACACACACACACACACACTCGCAGTAAACAATTCATAATGCAGTGTTAACATTTCCCCTTTTCTGATTAAGCATTGATTTTTTACCAAGATCATGGCTGCATGATGATGATGATGATTTCAGATTTCAGATTTAGATTTTATTTCATTAAATTTTCATTTTTCAAAGTATATAACAATAAGTATTATGAAACTGACAATATTCAAAATAATTGACAACACAACTTAGTGCATAAACATTTTTCGATCATTACAAGCAAAACAAGGTGCATTAAAGTGTGAGTTGTGAGAGAAAAAAATAAAAATAAGTAACATCAATGAAGACTACGTAAGATTAATTTTATGAAAATGAGAATGAAAACAGAGACCAGCTTAGAAGCAGAGCTTGTAGAAGCGCTGGTCCCTGGCAAAAAAGATAAAGCATGAATACAGTACATAAAAAGAACTAGACTGGGCAATCATGCATAAAGTGCCCAATAACGGGGAAAAAATAAGAAGACAGATACATGGCCATGGAAAGCAAACAAATTATAGACATAACACACTTTCTATCGAAGAGAAAGCACTGAGAAATATTGTAAACACAAAAAGCTGGAAATAGTAATAGGAAAATAGTAACGTTTTAAAGGAGTAAACTTTACAAAAGACGGAACAAGAATGACAAAGTGACAGGTGGGGGTTAGGACGGGAGGGTGGGAAAGGGACAAGATCTGGAAGGTGTCATTTAGTCTATAGATTTTGCTACACAGGTAAACAACAATCGTCATCAGGATCACTGAGGGATCAATGTTCATAAAAAGTAATTAGTGATTTTTTCAATTTACGTTTGAGCGTACTTAAACTTATACTGTCTCGTATATTTAAAGGGAGGGAATTCCAAAATTTAGGAGCAGTAAATGAAAAAGTATTCTGGGTTAATGCTGTACGAGTTCTTGGCAAGTGATACAGATTGATTTGGCTAGTGGGATAATGATGGATTTCGTTATTGAAGACAGTGGGCAATTCGTGGTTATGATACTGAAACATAAGTACAGCAAGATTGAGGCGATAAATATCATAAATTTTTAGTACATTATTAGAGTGAAACAGACCATCTGTGTGGTGGCGATAATTAACATTACTTATAATTCGCATAGCCTTTTTCTGTAATAAAAAAACTCTAACAGGCATGCCGCACTGTTTCCCCATGCTAATATTCCATAATTAAGATATGGTAAAACCAGTGTGGAATATAGTGATAAAAGAATATTTGGCGGAAAAGACCATTTGAGTTTATTAATCATACCAATGTTTCTGGATATCAATTTACATACATTATCAATATGATGCTTCCATGAAAGTTTTTTATCTATTATCGTGCCTAGAAATTTTGTTTCAATCACCTTCTGTATTTGTGTATTATCTATTATAATCGGATGAGGTAGTTCGTTAAAAGTATTGATAATGATGATGATGATGGTGGTGGTGGTGGTGGTGGTGGTGGTTAATGTGTTAGGGGGAAAATTGTTAGGGAATTACCACTTAAACAAAACCAAAAAAAAAAAACAAGCGGAATATGAACAGAGAAGTGAAAAAAAAATCTGATACCCTGATAAGTATTGTATTGCATGTGTTTAAAGGTCTCAAAAATATGAAGAGAAGGTGAAGTATACGCTTCTTATGGAGGGCGTAAAGTTAGATTCAAGGTTCCTGGCTTTCAGGAAACGTTCCGGAATGAATGTTTAATGAAAGTGTACTGTACTGTAAACATTTGATCTTGTTTCTTCTACTTACCAAGTGATGCAGATGACTCCTATTGTTTCACACAACCAGTCTTTACCGACGAAGAACCTGGCCTTTGTTACAATACCAACGATGCAGAACGCATTCACTATCAGAGAAACGCCCATATCAGCCACAGCTAAATTCACTATAAAGGCATTTTCTACACGTAGAACGGGAAGGAGAAAAGAAGAAAAATATAATGATAAGGATATTACTACTAATAAAAATAATGACGATGATGATGATGTTGATGACTGTAATAGTAATAATGGTGATGATGATGATAATAATAATAATAATAATAGTCATAATAATAATAATAATAATAATAATAATAATAATAATAATAATAATGATGATGATGATGATGATAATAATGTACACAGTGCTCGAATTTGTAAACAAAGCCCCTGAAGTTGATAGAATTTCTCGAGAAGCCCTGAAGTACGATGGCCCTGTTCTCCACTATAAACTACATGAACTTTTCAGGGTTTGCTGGGAGCAAGGCAAGATTCCTAGTGACTTAAGGGATACTGTGATCATCACCCTTTACAAGAACAAGGGCGAAAGGCAGACTGCTCGAATTACCGTGGTATAACCCTCTTATCCATCGTTGGGAAGGTTTCAGCCAGGATTCTGCTGAATAGGCTCCAGCTCACCATTGCAGAGCCAAACCTTCCAGAGAGTCAATGCAGTTTTAGGGCCAACAGAGACAATTACAAGAGAAATGCATCGAACAAAACAAAGCCCTATATGTAACTTTTGTTGACGTCAACAAGGCCTTTGATTCTATGAGCAGAGAAGGGCTATGGAATATTTTGGAGAAACTAGGTTATCCACCCAGATTCTTATCCATAGTGAAGTAGCTGCATGAGGGACAACGTGGTTAAGTACAATAGTGACCTGTCTAATCCCTTTCTGATATACACAGGGGTGAAGCAGGGCTGTGTCTTAGCTCCAACCCTTTTCTCAAATTTCTTTGTTATGATGCTAGAAATTTACAGATTTACAGGTGGAGGACTCTTCAATCTTAGGAGCTTTCAGGCTCACACCAGAACTCAAGAACATCTTGTACGTGAACTGCTTTTTGCAGATGACTGTGCTGTAGTAGAACACAGTAGGCAGGACTTACACTTCATCACTACATGCTTCCCCGAAGAAGACAAAGGTACTGTTCCAACCTGCACCTCAAGCGGAATACTCTCATCCAGTGGCGGATCTACGGGGGGGGGGGGGGTTAGGGGCTGCCAAGTAAACATTTAATGTGCATAGGAAAACGCTCGCAATACCCAGCTCAGCCCCTCAAACCTCCCCCCCCCCCCCCCCTTGGAAAAAAAGCTAGATCCGCCCCTGTCATCCGGTCATATCTATCAAGGGATCAGAGTCAAATGCTGTCAAGCACTTCACATACCTGGGAAGCACTATCTCCAATGATGCCAGCCTTGACAATGATCATCGACAATAGACTCTCTAAAAGCAAGCAGTGCTTTTGGCAGACTACAAAAGAGAGTCTGGAAAAATCATCATCTCAAAACAGTCTAAATTGAGCGTCTAAAAAGCTGTTGTCATATCAACACTTTTGTACTGGGCAGAGTCCAAGACGTTGTATCGCTTTCACATACGTCTCTTAGAACGCTTCCACTAACGATGTCTCTGTCTCTGAGCATCTTCAGGATTCGCTGGCAAGACAGTGTGACAAACGTTGAAGTTCTCAAAAGAGCAGACCCGGGGGGGGGGGGCACTCAGTATATAGTGTGCGGTGGGTATGTGCCGCCCAGAAGACCCCCATTTTTACATTCAAATTTCCGTTCCAAAGCAAACCATTTTTTTCTTGTTGAGAAAGGGAAGAGAGAAAACCGTTCCAAAGCCCCGCTTATTTTTTCATTCCGTCGTTCCAGCCGTTCTGGCTCGCCCCGGGCCGTTTCGAAGAACATCATTTTTGACGAAAAGTTGAAAACGAGTTTCATTCCAGGTGCTTTATTCCTCCGGGCTTTCCCCATTGCTTCCAATCCAGTTCCAACTCCACCCCAGGGAATTCAGTTTTCATTCGTGCTGCATGAGCGCGAGCGCATGCATGCGAATTAACCCCGCTTATATGAATACACACACCATAGACTTGCCATGACACACAGCGTATTTAGCTAATGGGAGCTTGTGGGAACCAGTTCCGTAGCATCGTATTTTGTAATCCAGTTCCAAAGACCCCCTTTTCACAAAATGTTAGTAGTTCCGAAGACCATCCTTTTCATGACACGCTCGTTCTGCAGCCGCCTTTGTTTTTGTTTTTGTTTTGTCTTGCCTGCGGAACATACCCACCACTTTTGGGGTAGAGTGCCCCCCCCCCTCTTCCCCCGGGATCGAAGCCATCCAGTTGTGTTTCGCCGGGCATGTCTACAGGATGGAGAAAAACCGCCTTCCCAACAAGCGAAAGAGAGGAGCACCTCTTAAACGCTTCAAAGACTCTCTTAAGTCCAACCTGTCCTTGTGTCATCAGCCATGATACGTGGGAAGTACATGCAACGAATTGAAATACATGGAGGCAACGCATCAAGAAGGCAGCTGCTTCCTATGAATGCAGCCATAGAGGAAGGGCGCAGAAGGCGGAAGGCCCGTGCTTCCATTCAGGATGCTGGTCCCCACAAACAAGTCCATACATGTCCAAGATGCGTCTCTCCAGAATTGGACCTTACAGTCGTCAAAGATTGTGTTTTTATATATAGTTATAAATCTTCCTCAATCTTCGCTAAACACGATAAAAACTACTTTCGAAAAATAAACTCAGGGTGATTTCAAAGGCCTATTGTACTGCCCATAGAAATCAGGTTCGGATTACGTAATACGCCATCGTAATGTTCGCACATTTCTAAAAGTGACAGACAGGGCTATTGAAATTGCCTGGAGTTGATTTTTCGAAAATAGTTTTTATCGTGTTGCTAGCGAAGTTCAGCCAGAGAATAATAATTATCATGAATTAATTCTTGGATTGGTCAAGAGCAATACATGTGATTAATCATAATTCTACTAAAAAAGGAATTCCTCAGTGAGAAAAATCAGTTCTGTGACGTCACAATTTTCAGAGTAAGGTTTTTCTTATTTTGCCTGCGACTGCCCCTTGTTCCCTAGAATCATTTCTTCTGACGCGTATGGCGAGCAACAAGTAGTCTCCCTCGCTTGGGTAACTCCCGTAATGGGACGGAGCAGGCACCAGCGAAATTACGCCGGAAATCGACTCTAAATCTATCAATCTAACATTTAGCGTTTACTGAGTAACTAGATCTAACGTTAGAGGCACTGGCGTAGACAGGGGGGGCAAGGGGGCACTGCCCCCCCCCTTCTATTCAGCCACTAAAAAAAAAGAAAACAAAAGAGCGAGAGCGAAAAAGCGGGGGAAGTGAGAAAAAAAGGCCTAAAAAGGCGCTACAAGCCGTTATCTTTCTCTCAAAATTTGCTAATACGTCAAAGTTTTTTGCGCTTCGCGCGGGAAGAGGGAAATAACTCCGCTCTCCCTGCGTGCAGCATTACGTCCAAATATTAGTAACTGAAAAGCAGTCAGGGCGTCGAACTATAACTTTACGCCTAAAAAAATTGTTTGCTACGAGCCGTTTATCTTTCTCTCAAATTTGCTAAAACGTCTGAGCTTTCGCGGTTCGCGCGGGAAGGGGGAAACTCCCCCTCCCTGCACCCACCCCTGTTACATACAGTGCAGAATTGCGTCCAAATAACTGAAAAGTAGCCAGGGCGTCGAACTAATTTTCCGCCTAAAAAGTGTGTTACGAGCCGTTATCTTTCTCTCAAATTTGCTATAAAACGGACGAGCTTTTGCGCTTCGCGCGGAGGGGGGGGGGAAACTCCCTGCACCCATCCCTGTTGCAGTGCAGTATTGCGTCCAAATAATTGAAAAGCAGTCCGGACGTCGAAATAACTTTCCGCCTAAAAAAGCTGCCACGAGCCGTTATCTTTCTCTCAAATTCGCTATAAAACGTCAGAGCTTTCGCGCTTCGCGCGAGAGGTGGAGGGGGAACCTACATCCACCCCCTAAAATGAAATCCTGGCTATGCAGTTTGATTCTTCACGTCTGCCCCCCCCCCCTATTGAAAAATCCTGGCTACGCCTGTGGTTACAGGTCTAACGGCAATGTTAGATTTAGACCATCTAACATTAACTTTTCATACCTAGACTGAAGGTGATCCAGATCTATTTAGTTTTTGATCGGATATAAAACAAATACACAGGGCCTTTATTAGGAAAATGACTGTAGTCGCTTCGACCAACTCCATAGATTGCACTAGATTTCCTCAAGCCCTGTATGCTATAAAAGGGAATAATTATCGTCCATCTTCAATGTGCCGTGCAAAGTGTGACAATTTTTATTTGTGTTTTAAAAATTATGTCTTATAAATTATGCAAAGTCAGCCGCCCACAAATATCGTAAAGGAATGCCTGAAAAGTAATAATGTTCGAGAACTTACAATAATAAACTACACAATGAATTCTCCCAAATGAAAATGAACTTACTATTTTTTGATATATCTGTGCTTTTAGAGTATAGCAATATCTCCCGATTTATGTGTCGAAAACTTGAACAAATGGCATCAATTTATCATCCTGCACTCATAAACATGAAAGAGATATGCAATACGCACATGATGTCGTGCATATATTTCCACAATTAGTGATTTTTTTGTCTTGTCAAAGGAGTGGTTTTATCATTAAGGCACTATATGTGTCGCAGCATATATTACATTGATGGCAAGTTTCTTAAATGCTTCCCTATACTACGAGCCACATGGGGATACGTTTAGGACTCCGATGTTGTAGATTTGTTTTTAAAAATATATCAGTATTCTTAAGGGAGAATTAGGTTTGTATCATTTTGGCTTCTGTAAACCTTGTATAATGATTATTATTTACGCGAGAAATACATCAATTAAACAAACCATGCATCAAGTTTTTCAATATGTTCAACGTGTTTGGCGCTAAGATACTATACTTTCAATACGCTTTAAGATAAATTAGTTAAGTTCTGGTAATGCGATTATTTTGTGAAAGAAACTGTCTCAAAGCTATTGAAAAGGTTGCCTTATTGTCTGCATAAGAATTGGTGTATAAACTGTTTTTATCATAATTTATTATTACAAAGAAATAATTCTTGGATATATTAATGCTATTTTGCAGCACTGAACAGCTAATAATCAGCTGAAGTCTAATACGCAATTTACCCCTCGGCCATTAGACCGACAACAGAGCAAACTAGAGGGGCCGTCAAAGGCGGCAGACCCACGCCTTGGCGGTGCTACAGAGTAGTTGCAATACTATACTATGTGGTCAAAACTGAAATCTACATTGGGTGATTTCACGCTCGGTGTTGGTGTTTGTGGTTAGTGTTTATTTTGCCGCGAAATCATGATCTAACACCGACTATGAAATGAGAAAAAATCAGTCGGTGTTAGGTGTTGACCTCTGATTTTCTGACGTAGTTCCGGTTGCCGGTGTTTTTTTTTTGTCAGATGTCTGCTGAACCGAGCTCGGCAGCCGGTGTTTAATTTCATGTACAAAATTCCATTCACTAACGCTATACCCTAGGGATTAAGAAATTTTCATTTCACGTTCGGTGTTGGTGCTGGTGTTGCTACTTGTATGCTAGATACGGGAAATTTGGGGGATTAGCCGTGAGAAATAAAGTCAGTAGGCATCATTCGAAGTGTAATTTTACAGGTGTTATGAGGTAGTATGTTCATATAGGACTGAAATTAAATCTAGGCCAACATTTAGTCCAACGTTCGATCTAGAGCACACGGAAATGAACTAGATCTACCTTTGCTTTTTAAAGGGGCGGAATGCGAATGAGTGAATAAAAAATCCTACCTAGTTTTTTTTCCAGATAGATTTGATAAATATGATGTTCGATATCCCGTAGTAAAAGACCCAGAGAATCCACATTATTAACTAGGATGAGTTCTAAATCAACAATCACAATGCAAAAGTAATGAAACTTCACGGCTAATCTGAACCGATGCCCGAAATTTGGCCGTTTGCCATGTACGCGCTGGGCCGTCCGATCGGCGTCTAGCTGCATTAGCTACCGCAGCATTTTCTGCTGCAAGTGAGAAACTCGAGAGAAATTAAATCTAAACTTACTGTTCCTATCAATACTATCCATTTCTGTGAAGTTTCTTACCGGTCTCTAGATCAAATAAGGATTGCTTTTAGAATCACCGGACTACCCGGGCAATTTTACGATATTCTAGACTAATAATTCAGTAGTTAAAAACATTTTTTTCTTCTTCGTTGAGAATGGTGCTGACGCCATTACCAGTGTTAAGCTATCGATGCGCTTTGTTGGGATATCGGTATCGGCTCCTTAAATCTGATAAGTGCGAAACGGTGATCTTTACATCATCATCATCATCATCATCATCACGGGTACACAGCAACAGAACGATAGTTCCATGACGCTGTGGTCGGGTGCAGATGCGACTTAGTGATTATTTAATTAGTGCGGCCTTAAATTTGTCTAGTGATGGTATTGATGTAGTGGCAAGGGGCAGATCATTCCAGTCCCGTATGGTTCTGGGCAGAAAAGAGTGCAAGTGTCTGTCTGTTCTGGACTCAATTATGTTGTAAGCATCAGGTGAAAAACGCCGGCTCGGGCGGTTTGAGTTTCTGGGTTGAAGTTTGGTAAATGATACTGGAGATTCCCCCTTGTGAATTAAATATAGTTGGCTCAATCTTGTATGGAGCCGTCTTTCATCTAGACTTTCCCATTCCAATCGTCTTAGCATTCCAGTTACGCTGGACTTCCGACTGTAATCATTGACCACAAAACGAGCAGCTCTTCTTTGAACCTTGTCCAACATCTGAATGTACTTGGCCTGGTAAGGATCAGTGACAGCACTCGCACATTCAAGGTGTGGTCGAACAAGAGCTTTGTAGGCTTTGCCTTTGGTATCCAAACTGCACTGATGAATATTTCTTTGAAGAAGACCAAGAATTTTATTCGCTTTGCTGACCGTACGCCGATAGTGCGATTTCCAAGAGAGATCATCGGATATTGTTACTCCAAGGTAGGTATGTTCTTGAACTTGAGCCAAAATTTCTCCAAACATGGTGTATTTGTGTTGCAGTTTGGATCTCATCAGCCCCACAGAAATGATGTTACATTTCTTAGGGTTGAAAGTCATCTGCCACTTGGAGGCCCATTGAGAAATGATGTCCAAGTCTCTTTGGAGCTTGTTACAATCCTGAACACTTGAAACAGTGGTGTATATTTATTTATATTTATTTATTGGTATATGTTGATTGACCAGCAGCAATGCTGAAGGGGTCAATTTACAATCAGATATGCATGTACATATATACAATAGAATCGCATCAAATATATTAAAATAAATACATAATTAGAAGCAAAACAAAGATACAAAGACTTACGCTACACAATTAATAAGATAACAAGTGTGAAAAGTCAGAGAAAGAGAAAAAAATCAGGAATAGGAAAGAGAAGGGGAAGGGAAAGAAAGAAGGAGATAGTAAGTGAGAAAGGAGAAGATTTGGAATGAATACATAAATATAACCAAGTCAGATAGGAAGCCATAACCATGCAAAATGAGCCATTACATCTAGACATGCAATCTGATAAGTGAAAAGGTTTGGCATGTTGGGATGCAAAGCGTGGGGGGGGGGGGGTTATTTCAAGATTCTGGCAAGGTGAGGGATTGTGGATTTTCGATATCGTTCTGTATTGCATTTAATTGTAGGGAAGCCAGTCATGTTACGAAGCTGTCTTACATTTGTATTACATCTAGGGACGGGAAGAAGGTGTTTGTGGTGGTCAGAGTTTTTGAGTTTTTGTCCAAAGCTTAGCAAAAGGGAATCTCTTCTATCAGATAGAGTGGTGAGTTTAGTTATGGCAAGGGCATTGGCATAAGTCACGTTATAGCCTACAATTATTTTGAGGGCCCGCTTTTGAACAAATTCCAATTTATTAGTCTCATTTAGGGTAATTGAGGTGTGCCAAACAGGGGAACCGTATTCGAGTATGGGTCTTGTGTACGTAGTGTAGACAGTTACCATATCCATCAGGCTTGCCTTAGATTTTCTAAGGATACATAGTGTGTACAATCTTCTGGATGCTTTTGACACAATATCTGAGATATGTAAGTTCCATTTTAGATCATTCTGAATTGTGATTCCGAGTAGTTTGAGATTTTGAACAACATTGAGTTGGGTTGAGTTAAGCTGGAAGTCGGTCCTGGGGTTTAAGTTCCTTAAATATGATATGGTCATGAGGTTACATTTGGATGGTTTGGGGAGCACGTCATTATCACTACACCATACTGAAAGATGATCTAATACAGATTGCAGTGTGGGGTCAGCATTACGCTTCACAATTTCTCCAAGTGTCAAATCATCAACATATTTCCATCGAGCCTCCCAATCATCTACAGCATCATTAACAAGATTCAGAAACAAAACCGGACCCAACTTGGTACCCTGTGGTACACCACAGGATACCTCTAGTAGGGGAGAGTAGTAATTACAGACTTTGGTGCTCTGAGTACGTGCTGTTAGGAAGCTGCAAATAATTGGGATGATCGATCTGCGTACACCTAACAGGATAAGCTTCTTGACTACAACTGAATGATTTACCCTATCAAAGGCCTTAGTAAAGTCAATGGTAGTAAGATAGGCATAATGGCCAGGTTTATCAAGGCCTTCCAACACGAACTTGAGCAAGTGGACAAGGTAGTGTGTAGTTGAACAACCCTTGACATTCCCAAACTGTTTCTTATCAACATGGTTTGATATATCCTCCACTACCCACTTTGCGATAAATGATTCAAGTACTCTCGAGAACAACGGGGTGAGAGATATAGGTCTTAACTGATCAAAGGAGCTTATTTCTTTGTCCTTCGGTACAGGAGTGATGCACGATGTTTTCCAATCCTTTGGGAAAATGCCTTCTAGTAAGCATTTATTGAAAAGGTATGTCAAAGGTTCTGCGTGTTCCACAGCAAACTCCTTGACTAGGCGAGTGGGTAAGTCATTGCGATGGAGTGATTTATTGGTTTTTAATTTTCTCAGAGCAGATAAAATTTGTCCCCGATAGATGGTAGGTGGAGGGGAATTCGCAGGTAGGTATGCCGGGAGTAAGTTAAGATCAAGAGGTGGTAATTGATTGCATATTGTCGCAAAGTGGGTATTGATGGCAGATGCTGTAGCAACTGGATCGTTGTCAGCACCAGGTATAGCAACTCTCTTATTACCTAGTTTACATAATTTCTTAATGTGTTTATGCCACTTCGCTGGTTGGGAACTCTTCAGATCCTGTATAGTTTGGTTGTAATAATTAGCTTTGGCTTTACTGATTTCTGATTGCACCTGATTACGCAGAGAAGCCCATTTAGTATGGTCATTCTTTTTATGAGCCTTATCCCTATCCTTTAAGAGTTGCTTGATTTTACAAGTCATCCAAGGTTTGTCTTTATTGTTGAGCACAGACTTAGATAGGGGGAAATGCTCTATGTAAGCACTATTCAGTACACTATTGAAAACACTGACAGCATCATTGCTTGACAACTGAGAATATACATTATCCCAACCATGGTTAACAATCCATTGACCAAATTGTCTAATGGAAGAGTCTTTGAGAGGGCGGGAAAGTATATCACTTTGGTTCTTTCTAACTAGTTCATGAATTGGCTTCAACAAGATGGAGCAATGGTCGCTGTTTCCAAGGGGGGCAAGTCTACTTGGCGGGTGTAAGAGGCTTGCCGAGTTGGTGAAAACTTTGTCCAGGATTGAATCTTTACGGGTAGGAAACTGTATAATCTGTGTGAGGTTCAAATCACTTGTTAAGGATTCAGTCTGAAGATCATTAAAGTCCCCGAGGAGAATGATGACTGCAAAGACATCTTTGGTTCGAATATGGTCGATGACATGTTGAATATGCTCTAAAAGTTGTGCGCTATATGGTGCCGCAGGAGGGTAGTAGACAACGCCAACATAGATGTTTCTGATACTGCTTCTGGTTTTTCCAAGATCAATACTGAGCTAGAGACACTCATATTGACAGGTGTGACTTGGTAGGTGGCGAACTGCCAAACTGTCGGAGGCAAAGATGGCTACACCACCACCACCTTTGTCGCATCTATTTTTGCAGTGTCGCTGATAGCCAGAGACATCGGCAACTCCTAGAGAAGAATCATTAAGCCAGGTTTCTGTAACCACTGCAAGATCAACTGTATTGTGTTTGATGGTAAGTTCAAATTCATCCATTTTGTTGTTGAGGGAACGAGCATTAGTTAAAAGATGGTAGGTAGCAGCTAGGGGCTGCATAGAATGGTCAGGTAGCTTTTCTGGTTGAGGGGTGAGTAGTACCTTGTTAATACTCATTCTTTCATTTCTCCTTTTAGACTTAAGAATGCGGGGGCGAACGATTACCGGGATCTGTCGTTTCTCTGGGTCACTAACAGTTACATGTGTTTCGGTGAGAGGATTATGTTCGTATTCAACATTCATGAGGTTGCTACAAGGCATTATTTTATATTTCCTTGAACGGCCCTTTGAACCGCGATGGGTTTTGCGTTTACATGCGATTCCCAAGCTGTGAATCCTATTCCAGACGTCATAATCAAGTAATAACTTCTGAGAATTATTGCATAAATGGGTAGGACCACAGTACTGATGGCCGACTGGATTAGGCAAGCACTGATCCTTTGATGGCAAATATAACTTTTGTCTACTAATTTCAGGGGTAGGACCTGGGTTTGGGTCAACATCTCCACAAGATATTAAGGATAGCTGAAAAGTAGAAGTACAGTTCTGGTAGTATGGGATATGAGCCCCAAAGTATTTCAGTACTTTTACTCTAATAGTGGAGAAGGCATTGTAACATAAATGTTGGGGTGCATAGAAAGTACAAGATGGGTCATTGCATTGATTCATCGATGACCATGATACAAAGAATGCCAAGGTAAGTAGGGTTAAATACCTCAACAAGGCCATTGTCCCATTCACACTGGCAGTAGCAATGAAAAGAAGGATTTCCTTTCACACAGGTAAATAATCCTTTAAGAAGGTGAAGATCAGTCTGAGACGTAGAAACACCAACAGTGCATGTATTATGTAGTATGGCTGGTCAAAAACCGATGGGTGCAAGTCCATGAAATAAGAGCAACTTGTACAGATTCCGGAAAAAACGTTCAAATATCACAATTATTGTCCAGCACAATCCCTGACATATACACAATCCAATATCATACAGATGAAAAGCAAATATTGATGAAAATCAACATAAAAACAGGTTCGAAGAGGGAGCAAGGAGGGGCAACTATCACAGGTGCACTCGCTCAACACATGTTGTGAGTTGTCAATAAGATGCAATCATCCGCAAATAGACGTACGTTGCACTGAAGTTCCTCGACAATGTCGTTGATGTAAATCAGGAACAGTAATGGACCTAATACAGTCCCTTGCGGAGTTCCTGATATTACTGGTTGCCATACCGAAGTTTCGCCATTGATGATGACTCGTTGTTGTCACTAGGTCAAGAACCTACTAATCCAGTTGAGGATCTTATTTCTAACGCCATAGTGATGTAATTTTGATTTAAGTCGTTCATGAGGTACACGGTCGAAAGCTTTAGTAAAGTCCAAAATTGCAGCATCGATTTCTTGTGAGTTGTCAATTCCCTCCATCCAGTCATTGATAACTTGGATAAGTTGAGTAACACATGAATGTCCCTTCCGGAATCCATGTTGCAACGGTGTCAAAATCTTGTGCTTATCAAGATGCTTGCTAATCTGAGAATGAATGATGTGTTCCAAAATTTTACACATAATTGCAGTTAGAGAAACAGGTCGGTAGTTTTCTGGATTTTCTCTAGATCCCTTCTTGAAAAGTGCTGTTACATTTCCCAGGAGCCAGTCGTCTGGGAGAACCCCCGTGTCGAGAGATTGTTGAAACAATGATGTTAGAACTGGAGTTAATTCCTCCGCTGTTTCTTTCAACATTCGGGCAGTAATCTCATCAGGACCAGCAGCTTTGCTGACGTCAAGGTTCTTGAGAAGCTTGAAAACACCCTCCTGTCTAATTGTAATGTCATCCATAGCGGGATAGCTACTTGACATGAATGGGATGCAGTCATCTCTCTCAATTGTGAAGACCGAGTTAAATTGATCAGCAAGTGCAGTTGCCTTTTCTGAATCTGAAATCAAAAACTTGGAGTCCCTTTTCAGAGTTGGAATGGATGAGTTATCCACCCTTTTGCTTCTGATGTACTTCCAGAAAGCTCGTTGGTCTACCTCTAAATCATCAATGCTGTTTCTGATGTATTCGGCCTCTGCTTTCTTTTATGACCTTCTTAATAGATCGTCGTATTTCTCTGAAGTTTTCCCAGTCCACAGACAGTTGAGACTTCTTGGCTTTCTTATGAAGTCTATCACGTCTCCTGATCATTTTCCTTATATCTTTGGTCACCCATGGAAGACTAGTAGATGGTCGTGACATCTTGGAGGGGATATTCTTATCCCTTGACTTAAGTAAGGCATCCTTGAGTCTACTATATATTAATATATAATATACTATACTATAGAGTCAAAACTAGAAGGTCACCCAGAATTTGCAGGGATCAACCAATCATCACCAAAATCTAATCGATTCTTTCCTGTCAATATCCAAACAATCCCTGAAAATTTGGTGCAAATCCGTTCACCCGTTCTCTAGTTATCTTGTACACAAACAAACAAACAAACAAAAAACAAACAAACAAACAACTAGAGGGGCCGTCAAAGGCGGCAGACCCACGCCTTGGTGGTGCTACAGAGAAGCAGGGAGAAAAAAAAAAAGACCCAGAGAATCCACATTATCAACTAGGATGAGTTCTAAATCAACAATCACAATGCAAAAGTAATGAAACTTCACGGCTAATCTGAGCCGATGCCCGAAATTTGGCCGTGTGCCATGTACGCGCTGGGCCGTCCGATCCGGCGTCTAGCTGCATTTAGCTACCGCAGCATTTTCTGCTGCAAGTGAGAAACTCGAGAGAAATTAAATCTAAACTTACTGTTCCTATCAATACTATCCATTTCTGTCAAGTTCCTTACCGGTCTCTAGATCAAATAAGGATTGCTTTTAGAATCACCGGACTACTCGGGCAATTTTACGATATTCTAGACGAATAAATCAGTAGTTAAAAACATTTTTTTCCTTCTTCGTTGAGAATGGTGCTGGCGCGATTACCAGTGTTAAGCTATCGATGCGCTTTGTTGGGATATCGGTATCGGCTCCTTAAATCTGATACGTGCGAAACGGTGATCTTTACATAATATACTATACTATAGAGTCAAAACTAGAAAGTCTCACAGAATTTGCAGGGATCAACCAATCATCACCAAAATTTAATCGATTCTTTCCTGTCACTATCCAAACAATCCCTGAAAATTTGGTGCAAATCCGTTCACCCGTTCTCTAGTTATCTTGTACACAAACAAACAAACAAACAAACAAACAAAAACAAAAACAAACATACAAACATACGGAACCCTTTACATTACCCTGCCGATTTTATCGGCGTGGGTAAACATACAAACATACGGAACCCTTTACATAACCCTGCCGATTTTATCGGCGTGGGTAACAAACAACTAGAGGGGCCGTCAAAGGCGGCAGACCCACGCCTTGGCGGTGCTACACAGTAGTTGCAATACTATACTATGGGGTCAAAACTGAAATCTACATTGGGTGATTTCACGCTCGGTGTTGGTGTTTGTGGTTAGTGTTTATTTTGCCGCGAAATCATGATCTAACACCGACTATGAAATGAGAAAAAAATCAGTCGGTGTTGGGTGTTGACCTCTGATTTTCTGACGTAGTTCCGGTTGCCGGTGTTTAATTTTTGTCAGATGTTGTCTGCTGAACCGAGCTCGGCAGCCGGTGTTTAATTTCATGTACAAAATTCCGTTCACTAACACTATACCCTAGGGATTAAGAAATTTTCATTTCACGTTCGGTGTTGGTGCTGGTGTTGCTACTTGTATGCTAGATACAGGAAATTTGGGGGATTAGCCGTGAGAAATAAAGTCAGTAGGCATCATTCGAAGTGTAATTTTACAGGTGTTATGAGGTAGTATGTTCATATAGGTCTGAAATTAAATCTAGGCCAACATTTAGTCCAACGTTCAATCTAGAGCACACGGAAAGGAACTAGATCTACCTTTGCTTTTTAAAGGGGCGGAATGAGTGAATAAAAAAATCCTACCTAGTTTTTTTTCCAGATAGATTTGATAAATATGATGTTCGATATTCCGTAGTAAAAGACCCAGAGAATCCACATTATTAACTAGGATGAGTTCTAAATCAACAATCACAATACAAAAGTAATGAAACTTCACGGCTAATCTGAGCCGATGCCCGAAATTTGGCCGTTTGCCATGTACGCGCTGGGCCGTCCGATCCGGCGTCTAGCTGCATTAGCTACCGCAGCATTTTCTGCTGCAAGTGAGAAACTCGAGAGAAATTAAATCTAAACTTACTGTTCCTATCAATACTATCCATTTCTGTGAAGTTTCTTACCGGTCTCTAGATCAAATAAGGATTGCTTTTAGAATCACCGGACTACTCGGGCAATTTTACGATATTCTAGACTAATAATTCAGTAGTTAAAAACATTTTTTTCTTCTTCGTTGAGAATGGTGCTGACGCCATTACCAGTGTTAAGCTATCGATGCGCTTTGTTGGGATATCGGTATCGGCTCCTTAAATCTGATACGTGCGAAACGGTGATCTTTACATATACTATACTATAGAGTCAAAACTAGAAGGTCACACAGAATTTGCAGGGATCAACCAATCATCACCAAAATCTAATCGATTCTTTCCTGTCACTATCCAAACAATCCCTGAAAATTTGGTGCAAATCCGCTCACCCGTTCTCTAGTTATCTTGTACACAAACAAACAAACAAACAAACTAGAGGGGCCGTCAAAGGCGGCAGACCCACGCCTTGGCGGTGGTACAGAGTAGTTCCAATACTACACTATGGGGTCAAAACTGAAATCTACATTGGGTGATTTCATAACCCTGCCGATTTCATCGGCGTGGGTAAAAACAAACAAACAAACAAACAAACAAACTAGAGGGGCCGTCAAAGGCGACGGACCCACGCCTTGGCGGTGCTACAGAGTAGTTGCAATACTATACTATGGGGTCAAAACTGAAATCTACATTGGGTGATTTCACGCTCGGTGTTGGTGTTTGTGGTTAGTGTTTATTTTGCCGCGAAATCATGATCTAACACCGACTATGAAATGAGAAAAAAATCAGTTGGTGTTAGGTGTTGACCTCTGATTTTCTAACGTAGTTCCAGTTGCCGGTGTTTAATTTTTGTCAGATGTTGTCTGCTGAACCGAGCTCGGCAGCCGGTGTTTAATTTCATGTACAAAATTCCGTTCACTAACACTATACCCTAGGGATTAAGAAATTTTCATTTCACGTTCAGTGTTGGTGCTGGTGTTGCTACTTGTATGCTAGATACAGGAAATTTGGGGGATTAGCCGTGAGAAATAAAGTCAGTAGGCATCATTCGAAGTGTAATTTTACAGGTGTTATGAGGTAGTATGTTCATATAGGTCTGAAATTAAATCTAGGCCAACATTTAGTCCAACGTTCAATCTAGAGCACACGGAAAGGAACTAGATCTACCTTTGCTTTTTAAAGGGGCGAAATGAGTGAATAAAAAAATCCTACCTAGTTTTTTTTTCCAGATAGATTTGATAAATATGATGTTCGATATTCCGTAGTAAAAGACCCAGAGAATCCACATTATTAACTAGGATGAGTTCTAAATCAACAATCACAATACAAAAGTAATGAAACTTCACGGCTAATCTGAGCCGATGCCCGAAATTTGGCCGTTTGCCATGTACGCGCTGGGCCGTCCGATCCGGCGTCTAGCTGCATTAGCTACCGCAGCATTTTCTGCTGCAAGTGAGAAACTCGAGAGAAATTAAATCTAAACTTACTGTTCCTATCAATACTATCCATTTCTGTCAAGTTCCTTACCGGTCTCTAGATCAAATAAGGATTGCTTTTAGAATCACCGGACTACTCGGGCAATTTTACGATATTCTAGACTAATAATTCAGTAGTTAAAAACATTTTTTTCTTCTTCGTTGAGAATGGTGCTGACGCCATTACCTTTTTTTTTTTTTTTTTTTTTAATAACACATACGCACACCCTGGTATCAATATGCCTTCAGCACTTCATTTATTTGATGTATGATAAAAGAGCAATGTAGATAAAATGCCTTGCTCAAGGGCATAAGTGCCGTGTCGGGGATCGAACGCCCGATCCTCGCATCTCCAGTCAAGCGCCTTAAACCACTGGACCACGGCACCTCCACTTTACCAGTGTTAAGCTATCGATGCGCTTTGTTGGGATATCGGTATCGGCTCCTTAAATCTGATACGTGCGAAACGGTGATCTTTACATATACTATACTATAGAGTCAAAACGAGAAGGTCACACAGAATTTGCAGGGATCAACCAATCATCACCAAAATCTAATCGATTCTTTCCTGTCACTATCCAAACAATACCTGAAAATTTGGTGCAAATCCGTTCACTCGTTCTCTAGTTATCTTGTACACAAACAAACAAACAAACAAACAAACTAGAGGGGCCGTCAAAGGCGGCAGACCCACGCCTTGGCGGTGGTACAGAGTAGTTCCAATACTACACTATGGGGTCAAAACTGAAATCAACATTGGGTGATTTCACGCTCGGTGTTGGTGTTTGTGGTTAGTGTTTATTTTGCCGCGAAATCATGATCTAACACCGACTATGAAATGAGAAAAAAATCAGTCGGTGTTTAGGTGTTGACCTCTGATTTTCTGACGTAGTTCCGGTTGCCGGTGTTTAATTTTTGTCAGATGTTGTCCGCTGAACCGAGCTCGGCAGCCGGTGTTTAATTTCATGTACAAAATTCCGTTCACTAACACTATACCCTAGGGATTAAGAAACTTTCATTTCACGTTCGGTGTTGGTGCTGGTGTTGCTACTTGTATGCTAGATACGGGAAATTTGGGGGATTAGCCGTGAGAAATAAAGTCAGTAGGCATCATTCGAAGTGTAATTTTACAGGTGTTATGAGGTAGTATGTTCATATAGGTCTGAAAAATAAATCTAGGCCAACATTTAGTCCAACGTTCGATCTAGAACACACGGAAAGGAACTAGATCTACCGGTACCTTTGCTTTTTAAAGGGCGGAATGAGTGAATAAAAAATCCTACCTAGTTTTTTTCCCAAATAGATTTCATAAATATGATGTTCGATATTCCGTAGTAAAAGACCCAGAGAATCCACATTATTAACTAGGATGAGTTCTAAATCAACAATCACAATGCAAAAGTAATGAAACTTCACGGCTAATCTGAGCCGATGCCCGAAATTTGGCCGTGTGCCATGTACGCGCTGGGCCGTCCGATCCGGCGTCTAGCTGCATTTAGCTATACCGCAGCATTTTCTGCTGCAAGTGAGAAACTCGAGAGAAATTAAATCTAAACTTACTGTTCCTATCAATACTATCCATTTCTGTCAAGTTCCTTACCGGTCTCTAGATCAAATAAGGATTGCTTTTAGAATCACCGGACTATTCGGGCAATTTTACGATATTCTAGACTAATAATTCTTCTTCGTTGAGAATGGTGCTGACGCCATTACCAGTGTGACTCTATAGTTCACCGTGCGTGCGTTTCGCACGTATACCGTACCGCTGTTCAGATTTAAGGAGCCGATACCGATATCCCAACAAAGAGCATCGATAGCTTTACACTGGTAATGGCGTCAGCACCATTCTCAACGATTAAGAAGACTAGAAGGTCACACAGAATTTGCAGGGATCAACCAATCATCACCAAAATTTAATCGATTCTTTCCTGTCACTATCCAAACAATCCCTGAAAATTTGGTGCAAATCCGTTCACCCGTTTTCTAGTTATCTTGTACACAAACAAACAAACAAAAAAACAAACATACGGAACCCTTTACATAACCCTGCCGATTTCATCGGCGTGGGTAAAAACAAACAAACAAACAAACTAGAGGGGCCGTCAAAGGCGACAGACCCACGCCTTGGCGGTGCTACAGAGTAGTTGCAATACTATACTATGGGGTCAAAACTGAAATCTACATTGGGTGATTTCACGCTCGGTGCTGGTGTTTGTGGCTAGTGTTTATTTTGCCGCGAAATCATGATCTAACACCGACTATGAAATGAGAAAAAAATCAGTCGGTGTTAAGTGTAGACCTCTGATTTTCTGACGTAGTTCCGGTTGCCGGTGTTTAATTTTTGTCAGATGTTGTCTGCTGAACCGAGCTCGACATCCGGTGTTTAATTTCATGTACAAAATTCCGTTCACTTACACTATACCCTAGGGATTAAGAAATTTTCATTTCACGTTCGGTCTTGGTGCTGGTGTTGCTACTTGTATGCTAGATACGGGAAATTTGGGGATTAGCCGTGAGAAATAAAGTCAGTAGGCATCATTCGATGCGTAATTTTACAGGTGTTATGAGGTAGTATGTTCATATAGGTCTGAATTAAATCTAGGCCAACATTTAGTCCAACGTTCGATCTAGAGCACACGGAAATTAGGAACTACCTTTGCTTTTAAAGTAGATATTCAAAGCAAATCACAAATATGCTCAATAATGTATCTCTAGAAACTAGAAAGCTTGCAGATGGTAATCGTATAAGTTTTACGTTAACTGCGTGTTTGATGATTAAAAAATGGCACAAAATAATAAAAACGCTTCTCAGCATCTGGGATATCTGAGCGATTCGCCAGAAATATACCCATGTTTTCATGACGTCACATCAGGTACGAATCCTGCCTAAGCAGACGACGTCCTATATCAAGTGAATGTAACTGCAATGCAATTATTTTTATAAATTATAAAGAGTTTGGTGTGTTTCACCATGACCGCATTTCACATCATTCTAAAAGGGAAGTGAAACCGTTTCAAGTAACTAAAATCTTTTGTTTGTAAAAAGTCATGATAAGGGTCAATGATCAATCAAAGAAATCACACTTTCGAATTGTAAAGCCCGCTGAATTATAGCATGGATGGTATTCGTTCCCTCTTGAAACGCCGACATGCCGCGGTGCATGCAGCTGAAAATACAATGGCATCTTATTTTGTTTACAAGCGATTGATTCCTTTATTTTTTTAACGCTGCATTTTTCATCAAAATAATACCATGCAGGAAATTTAGAGTGAGGCAACAAATAAACATTTATACTGACGCTAGCGAAGTAAGAGAAATAAGTGAAGATGAGATGACAAAACAGGCACTGAAAATGTGTAAGATGTTATGGGGCATCGTCTGCTTAGGAAGGATTGCTCCCCGGTATGACGTCACATATCTCAGCAGCGTTCAAAGAGCTCTATAGGTGCTATAGCGGGCTGTGTTATATCATTTTATAATCGATAATAATCATTACTTCAAATGTTTCCAAGCGTTGAATTTTGATGAACCTTGTTCAATCTAAGCTTCACCTATGCAATAATAAAAATTAAATCAATATTCAAAATCAATGAAATTCTACTTTAAAGGGGCGGAAGGAGTGAATAAAAAATCCTACCTAGTTTTTTTCCAGATAGATTTGATAAATATGATGTTCGATATTCCGTAGTAAAAGACCCAGAGAATCCACATTATTAACTATGATGAGTTCTAAATCAACAATCACAATACAAAAGTAATGAAACTTCACGGCTAATCTGAGCCGATGCCCGAAATTTGGCCGTTTGCCATGTACGCGCTGGGCCGTCCGATCCGGCGTGCAGCTGCATTAGCTACCGCAGCATTTTCTGCTGCAAGTGAGAAACTCGAGAGAAATTAAATCTAAACTTACTGTTCCTGTCAATACTATCCATTTCTGTGAAGTTTCTTACCGGTCTCTAGATCAAATAAGGATTGCTTTTAGAATCACCGGACTACTCGGGCAATTTTACGATATTCTAGACTAATAATTCAGTAGTTAAAAACAATTTTTTCTTCTTCGTTGAGAATGGTGCTGACGCCATTACCAGTGTTAAGCTATCGCACCTCGACTTGCTTCGTACCGCTTCGTACTTATACGTGCGAAACGGTGATCTTTACATATACTATACTATAGAGTCAAAACTAGAAGGTCACACAGAATTTGCAGGGATCAACCAATCATCACCAAAATCTAATCGATTCTTTCCTGTCACTATCCAAACAATCCCTGAAAATTTGGTGCAAATCCGTTCACCCGTTCTCTAGTTATCTTGTACACAAACAAACAAACAAACTAGAGGGGCCGTCAAAGGCGGCAGACCCACGCCTTGGCGGTGCTACAGAGTAGTTGCAATACTATACTATGGGGTCAAAACTGAAATCTACATTGGGTGATTTCACGCTCGGTGTTGGTGTTTGTGGTTAGTGTTTATTTTGCCGCTAAATCATGATCTAACACCGACTATGAAATGAGAAAAAAATCAGTCGGTGTTAGGTGTAGACCTCTGATTTTCTGACGTAGTTCCGGTTGCCGGTGTTTAATTTTTGTCAGATGTTGTTTGCTGAACCGAGCTCGACATCCGGTGTTTAATTTCATGTACAAAATTCCGTTCACTTACACTATACCCTAGGGATTAAGAAATTTTCATTTCACGTTCGGTGTTGGTGCTGGTGTTGCTACTTGTATGCTAGATACGGGAAATTTGGGGGATTAGCCGTGAGAAATAAAGTCAGTAGGCATCATTCGATGTGTAATTTTACAGGTGTTATGAGGTAGTATGTTCATATAGGTCTGAAATTAAATCTAGACCAACATTTAGTCCAACGTTCGATCTAGAGCACACGGAAAGGAACTAGATCTACCTTTGCTTTTTAAAGGGGCGGAATGAGTGAATAAAAAATCCTACCTAGTTTTTTTTCCAGATAGATTTAATAAATATGATGTTCGATATTCCGTAGTAAAAGACCCAGAGAATCCACATTATTAACAAGGATGAGTTCTAAATCAACAATCACAATGCAAAAGTAATGAAACTTCACGGCTAATCTGAGCCGATGCCCGAAATTTGGCCGTTTGCCATGTACGCGCTGGACCGTCCGATCCGGCGTGCAGCTGCATTAGCTACCGCAGCATTTTCTGCTGCAAGTGAGAAACTCGAGAGAAATTAAATCTAAACTTACTGTTCCTGTCAATACTATCCATTTCTGTGAAGTTTCTTGAAGGGGCGGAAGGAGTGAATAAAAAATCCTACCTAGTTTTTTTCCAGATAGATTTGATAAATATGATGTTCGATATTCCGTAGTAAAAGACCCAGAGATTCCACATTATTAACTATGATGAGTTCTAAATCAACAATCACAATACAAAAGTAATGAAACTTCACGGCTAATCTGAGCCGATGCCCGAAATTTGGCCGTTTGCCATGTACGCGCTGGGCCGTCCGATCCGGCGTGCAGCTGCATTATATTAGCTACTGCAGCATTTTCTGCTGCAAGTGAGAAACTCGGCGAGAGAAATTAAATCTAAACTTACTGTTCCTGTCAATACTATCCATTTCTGTGAAGTTTCTTACCGGTCTCTAGATCAAATAAGGATTGCTTTTAGAATCACCGGACTACTCGGGCAATTTTACGATATTCTAGACTAATAATTCAGTAGTCAAAAACAATTTTTTCTTCTTCGTTGAGAATGGTGCTGACGCCATTACCAGTGTTAAGCTATCGCACCTCGACTTGCTTCGTACCGCTTTATACTTATACGTGGGAAACGGTGATCTTTACATATGTAGCGACTTACGTTTTGTATTTCACAAAAATATCAAAAATGGCTACCATTTTGTTTTCATGCAAGTTCAGTTTTCAGATTTGTACATGTATAACCGGTTTGAACTTGTTTTTCAATCCACTGTAATTTTCCATTACGTCATGTCTAGACAAGCTATGTTTATTCATATTTTTCTTGTCATTTTAATTTTGACCAATCATTAATCCGTTTATATCGCGTCCAATTTTACGCGATCGCGGGCCAATCGTCGATCTCCTTATTTCACCGCGGTCAACCAATCGCCGTTGGATTTCGCTCTCGCCGGTGCGCCTTTTTCATCGCGCGTTTTGCAGCTGGATTTTGGTTTCACTCCCCTTCATTACACGGTCGAGGCAACATCTCCCATCTCGTCTTGGGTCGAGTCAATTGAACTCCCACGCGCTAATCACGGTCGAGGCATCATTCTCCCGTCCATCATGTGGTCGAGTCTCCAACTTTCTTCTCATCTCCGATCGAGTCTTCAACTTTCTTCTCACTTCATCTCTGCAAGCTTCTCTGGTTGTGGTTTACCTTCGGCAGTAGTCTCTCTCAGTCTACCTTCTAGACTGATCCGTTCCGGTGGCCGTAGCTAGTTATAAGCTCCTCCTCATCATCAGCATGATTTGTTCTTCATCGACGGCGAACGACTCACTGCTTCGCCATGTCCTCATCTGAACTCGATCATGCTTTTCTTCTTCAATTTCGAGCCCCGACTCACTGGCTCTCGAACTCGGAACATTTCATCTCTCGGTCCATCTTCGAACAACTCACCGTCCCGCGGACCTGCATCTATTTCTCCATCGTGGACCTGCGACTTTTTAGTCCCGAATCAGCGGTCTTCACATCAAGTCTCCGAGCGCCATCTCGTCGAGCCCCTTTGTCTCCGCTCCGTCGTCGAGCGCCCTTAGCACTTCAACTCAGCACAGTCTACATGAGCTAGCTAACGCCTTCTCGCGTAAGTTACTTACAGCCAGCCATTTTTAGACTTTGAACTTTAATCGAACTCTGAACTCTAAATTAACAGCAGCAATTTTTCACGGACTTTTAATTCTGTCTTGTATCATTTTATTCATTTCTATGCAAAAGTTAAATCTATTGACATGTCAATGCATTTATCGATCTCGTATTTCATTGCAATATTTCATTATCATTGTAGACTGACACTGCGTTGTCAAGATACAGAGCTAAATTCTTATAATAAAAAGGGAAAAGGGAATTTCTTTTGTTATGGTATTTTAATTTATTGTCGGCGTCAAAATCGTAGCCTAACGTAAGTTTTAACCGTAGTCTTAGTTTCATTTTCTCCATTCCTCAAAATAAACATCATTTCCCGATGATTTTTTCCCTAAACATATACTATAGAGTCAAAACTAGAAGGTCACACAGAATTTGCAAGGATCAACCAATCATCACCAAAATCTCATCGATTCTTTCCTGTCACTATCTAAACAATCCCTGAAAATTTGGTGCAAATCCGTTCACCCGTTCTCTAGTTATCTTGTACACAAACAAACAAACAAACAAACTAGAGGGGCCGTCAAAGGCGGCAGACCCACGCCTTGGCGGTGCTACAGAGTAGTTGCAATACTATACTATGGGGTCAAAACTGAAATCTACATTGGGTGATTTCACGCTCGGTGTTGGTGTTTGTGGTTAGTGTTTATTTTGCCGCGAAATCATGATCTAACACCGACTATGAAACGAGAAAAAAAATCAGTCGGTGTTAGGTGTTGACATCTGATTTTCTGACGTAGTTCCGGTTGCTGGTGTTTAATTTTTGTCAGATGTTGTCTGCTGAACCGAGCTCGGCAGCCGGTGTTTAATTTCATGTACAAAATTCCGTTCACTAACACTATACCCTAGGGATTAAGAAATTTTCATTTCACGTTCGGTGTTGGTGCTGGTGTTGCTACTTGTATGCTAGATACAGGAAATTTGGGGATTAGCCGTGAGAAATAAAGTCAGTAGGCATCATTCGAAGTGTAATTTTACAGGTGTTATGAGGTAGTATGTTCATATAGGTCTGAAATTAAATCTAGGCCAACATTTAGTCCAACGTTCGATCTAGAGCACACGGAAAGGAACTAGATCTACCTTTGCTTTTTAAAGGGGCGGAATGCGAATGAGTGAATAAAAAATCCTACCTAGTTTTTTTTTCCAGATAGATTTGATAAATATGATGTTCGATATTCCGTAGTAAAAGACCCAGAGAATCCACATTATTAACTAGGATGAGTTCTAAATCAACAATCACAATGCAAAAGTAATGAAACTTCACGGCTAATCTGAGCCGATGTCCGAAATTTGGCCGTGTGCCATGTACGCGCTGGGCCGTCCGATCCGGCGTGCAGCTGCATTAGCTACCACAGCATTTTGTGCTGCAAGTGAGAAACTCGAGAGAAATTAAATCTAAACTTACTGTTCCTATCAATACTATCCATTTCTTTGAAGTTTCTTACCGGTCTCTTTCCAGATAGATTTGATAAATATGATGTTCGATATTCCGTAGTAAAAGACCCAGAGAATCCACATTATTAACTAGGATGAGTTCTAAATCAACAATCACAATGCAAAAGTAAGGCTTCACGGCTAATCTGAGCCGATGACCGAAATTTGACCGTTAGCCATGTACGCGCTGGGCCGTCCGATCCGGCGTCTAGCTGCATATTGGCTACCGCAGCATTTTCTGCTGCAAGTGAGAAACTCGAGAGAAATTAAATCTAAACTTACTGTTCCTATCAATACTATCCATTTCTGTGAAGTTACTTACCGGTCTCTAGATCAAATAAGGATTGCTTTTAGAATCACCGGACTACTCGGGCAATTTTACGATATTCTAGACTAATAAATCAGTAGTTAAAAACATTTTTTTTCTTCTTCGTTGAGAATGGTGCTGACGCCATTACCAGTGTTAAGCTATCGATGCGATTTGTTGGGATATCGGTATCGGCTCCGAAACGGTGATCTTTACATATACTACATGTCAATAAGTTTCGCGCAATTTGTTGCATCTGCGCGTAGCCTGAATGTCATCAGAATGACACGTGCGCGCCACTGATCTCTGTAGAGATCAGTGGTGCGCGCGCACAGAATCAGTCTAAAAACACAAAATATTTCATAACTAATTCATAAAAAGGCCAGAATTCTACAAAACCAGTAGAAGTCAAAATAAGAAAGGTCAAACCTAGAACTCTTACTCTTTTAAGAAACCTTTTAACTGGTTAATTCCCACCATTAACAGCACTGCTAACCAATTAACAAAATTACCTTGTCACTGCGAGTCGATTACTTTCCCCATAGAAACACGTGTAATTTGGGTGTTCTACGTTTTTGTGAGGCAACATGAGGCCGTTTTCAAACAAAATTGGCCAGAATTCTACATATGAGATGATTACATTTTTATGCTCAGCAGCTTCTTTGTTTCTTCAATATTCATATTCCTTTTTAACTGAATTAAATTGTTAAAAAGTGAAAAAGATATAAGTATTTCTAAAAGTTAAAATTTACGTTTTTCATGATTAATGTACAGGGTTCTATGGAGGGAATCGCAGAGGGAAAGTGATACGCGCGCGCACATGGTTGAGAATGCAACACACTTTTTGGTATGACTACAGAGTCAAAAGTAGAAAGTCTCACAGAATTTGCAGGGATCAACCAATCATCACCAAAATTTAATCGATTCTTTCCTGTCACTATCCAAACAATCCCTGAAAATTTGGTGCAAATCCGTTCACCCGTTCTCTAGTTATCTTGTACAGAATCAAACAAACAAACAAACTAGAGGGGCCGTCAAAGGCGGCAGACCCACGCCTTGGCGGTGCTACAGAGTAGTTGCAATACTATACTATGGGGTCAAAACTGAAATCTACATTGGGTGATTTCACGCTCGGTGTTGGTGTTTGTGGTTAGTGTTTATTTTGCCGCGAAATCATGATCTAACACCGACTATGAAATGAGAAAAAAATCAGTCGGTGTTAGGTGTTGACCTCTGATTTTCTGACGTAGTTCCGGTTGCCGGTGTTTAATTTTTGTCAGATGTTGTCTGCTGAACCGAGCTCGGCAGCCGGTGTTTAATTTCATGTACAAAATTCCGTTCACTAACACTATACCCTAGGGATTAAGAAACTTTCATTTCACGTTCGGTGTTGGTGCTGGCGTTGCTACTTTTATGCTAGATACGGGAAATTTGGGGGATTAGCCGTGAGAAATAAAGTCAGTAGGCATCATTCGAAGTGTAATTTTACAGGTGTTATGAGGTAGTATGTTCATATAGGTCTGAAATTAAATCTAGGCCAACATTTAGTCCAACGTTCGATCTAGAGCACACGGAAAGGAACTAGATCTACCTTTGCTTTTTAAAGGGGCGGAATGCGAATGAGTGAATAAAAAATCCTACCTAGTTTTTTTTTCCAGATAGATTTGATAAATATGATGTTCGATATTCCGTAGTAAAAGACCCAGAGAATCCACATTATTAACTAGGATGAGTTCTAAATCAACAATCACAATGCAAAAGTAATGAAACTTCACGGCTAATCTGAGCCGATGTCCGAAATTTGGCCGTGTGCCATGTACGCGCTGGGCCGTCCGATCCGGCGTGCAGCTGCATTAGCTACCACAGCATTTTCTGCTGCAAGTGAGAAACTCGAGAGAAATTAAATCTAAACTTACTGTTCCTATCAATACTATCCATTTCTGTGAAGTTTCTTACCGGTCTCTAGATCAAATAAGGATTGCTTTTAGAATCACCGGACTACTCGGGCAATTTTACGATATTCTAGACTAATAATTCAGTAGTTAAAAACATTTTTTTCTTCTTCGTTGAGAATGGTGCTGACGCCATTACCAGTGTTAAGCTATCGCACCTCGACTTGCTTCGTACCGCTTCGTACTTATACGTGCGAAACGGTGATCTTTACATATACTACATACCAAAAAGTGTGTTGCATTCTCAACCATGCGCGCGCGCGTATCACTTTCCCTCTGCGTTTCCCCCCATAGAACCCTGTACATTAATCATGAAAAACGTAAATTTCAACTTTTAGAAATACTTATATCTTTTTCACTTTTTAACAATTTAATTCAGTTAAAAAGGAATATGAATATTGAAGAAACAAAGAAGCTGCTGAACATAAAAATGTAATCATCTCATATGTAGAATTCTGGCCAATTTTGTTTGAAAACGGCCTTTTTATGTTGCCTCACAAAAACGTAGAACACCCAAATTACACGTGTTTCTATGGGAAAAGTAATCGACTCGCAGTGACAAGGTAATTTTGTTAATTGGTTAGCAGTGCTGTTAATGGTGGGAATTAACCAGTTAAAAGGTTTCTTAAAAGAGTAAGAGTTCTAGGTTTGACCTTTCTTATTTTGACTTCTACTGGTTTTGTAGAATTCTGGCCTTTTTATGAATTAGTTATGAAATATTTTGTGTTTTTAGACTGATTCTGTGCGCGCGCACCACTGATCTCTACAGAGATCAGTGGCGCGCACGTGTCATTCTGATCTGGGGCCCGTTGCACAAAACTTGCGTTTGAACGCAACTCAGGAAAATCAAACGCAACTTTATTTTCAGCCAATCAGAAGTGCGCATTCAGGACTTGCGTTTGATTTTAAGAGTTGCGTTTAAACGCAACTCTTTGTGCAACGGGCCCCAGATGACATTCAGGCTACGCGCAGATGCAACAAATTGCGCGAAACTTATTGACATGACTATAGAGTCAAAACTAGAAGGTCACACAGAATTTGCAGGGATCAACCAATCATCACCAAAATCTAATCGATTCTTTCCTGTCACTATCCAAACAATCCCTGAAAATTTGGTGCAAATCCGTTCACCCGTTCTCTAGTTATCTTGTACACAAACAAACAAACAAACAAACAAACATACGGAACCCTTTACATAACCCTCCCGATTTCATCAGCGTGGGTAACAAACAAACATACGGAACCCTTTACATAACCCTGTCGATTTCATCGGCGTGGGTATTAAACATACAAACATACGGAACCCTTTACATAACCCTGCCGATTTTATCGGCGTGGGTAATTACAATACCGCGAATGGCCAAAATTCTGTTAGACCCCGTTCTCACTCACTTTTGAAAGTGGTCTTAGTTAGACCGCTCCAGAGGAACGGGTCTTGAGGAACGGTTTGCTAGCGTTCACACTCCGAGCAGTTTTTCTCGCTCAAACCGCTCCACGATTCAAAGTGGCCTTGTTGCTATGGCAGCTCAGTTCAGCGGGTAAAATTTTTCGCGCGGAATACAAACTGATGTACCGTAGCGTGCCTGCCGGCTGCCCGATCGATTGCTTTTGCTTTGTTTTCTGCGCGGAACGTCACTGGCTCACTTCCGGTTGAAGTACGCTTTCGTTCACATTGCACGTTTAGAGCGGTCCATACCGCTCTTAATAAGACCCGTTCCTCAAGACCACCTCCCCGAGGTGGTCTTCTGGAGCGGTCCAGAAGACCACTTCCTGGACCACTTTGACCGTTCACACTCACCTAAGAACCGTTCCTGAGGAACGGGTCTTAGATAGACCGCTCCAAAAGTCCACTTTCAAAGTGAGTGAGAACGGGGTCTTAGATTCTGTTAGTTTTGAGTAGTTATGGTGGTGGTCATACAACCATAACTACTCAAAAGTCACACCACCATAACTACTCAAAAATAACAGAATCTCACATAATTTTGGCCATCTAATGGAGTGTTTGTAATTGTTTGCTTGTTTATTTGCTCTGTTGTCGGTCTAGTGGAGTGCTTGTAAAACATACGCACCGATTTTACGTAAATTCCGATGCAAGAAGACCGCTGATATAACGAGTATGTTTCCAAGGCAACCGGTAAACATGATAGTGGCGGTCCAGACCAAGATGGCCATGTATATTGTTTCATCGTGCTCCCTGACGTCATCCAGAGTCTCGTCGTCACTTCTCCAATCAGAGATATCGAGATCGTGCTCGATATCATTCGATGACGATTGCCATAACAGTGACGACCCTTCCAAGGCTCGTGCGCTGATCGAGTTATTTTGCATTCTGATCTGTGGAGAGAGGTTTCGGAAATACCATGGTTAATGGTTAATTTCAAGCGTGAGGTATATACATTACTTGAACTGGACATCCCATTAGACCGACATCCCACGAGACAGACAATGACATGTCGGTCTCAGGAGCTTGCTGTAAAAGTTGCTAGAAGGCCAGAAGACCGACATGTCGTTATCGTGGGTTTTCGGTCTCGTGTGCTGCACACCGTATTTGAACATTTTCTTTTATTGTGTACCAGTTATGATTATCAATTGAATTAAAGATTATGTACCTATACTAACCAAGTTATGGTCAGATATACAGACCAAACAATGGGCTTCGTACACGTACTACCGATGAAATGAAATAACATACTATCAGTGATTAGCATTATGAAATCACATACTATCAATGATGAGCAAATACAATAGACAAAAGCACATTACTTTTTATCAGGAATTTGGAAACCATTTTCACTTACATGTACTTTGAAAATGGGTATTCAAAAAGATTACCTTGTCTCATCTTGTATGCTCCATAATCATGGGACAGAATGGGACATTTTACGTGTCTTGTAATTCAGTATGTTTTCATGTTTTTCACGTTATTCATCTCAATGAATAACGTTTCAAGAATGCTGCTCATAGTCTAATGTGACGTATTCTAAATAAAATACCCCCTTAAAAAGAAAGTAGTTAAAGCAAAGACTTTTAATAGTATCAAGACAGATTACTCTCACCTACTTCCGTAGTACATTCGGCAGACGTAAATTGCTGTGTTAAAATAGACTCGGAAAAATACGTTCGCCATAGGTATAACACGTGAAAAGATGTCTCATTTTTTCTTGATATTTCATATCTTACTCTATCTTATTCAAGTCTGATTTTTGCATGAGAGAAAGGATGGATAGTTCAAAAAACATTTATTGAACCTTTATTATCAATAAATGCCACTATGAATCCCCGGGATCATGCCTGCTTTTTGACATAATCATCTGCCATAGGGTTAACACGTGAAAACATGGATTTTAAGAATGATTATAATTCCTCTGGTATTTCCTTGAATTTCATGTAAATGTGGCTTACATGTAATTTGAGACTCTGAACAAGATTAATGATGGCTCAAAAAGTGGAAGGGACCCCACATAAATCCCCGGGAATATGCATGCTTTTGGCCTTCCAGCTCCCATAGGTTAACACGCAAAAACAGGGATTTTTGAATGATTATAATTCCCCCAGAATTAGCTTAAAATTTTGAAAAATGCGACTTAAATAAAATTTAAAGCTCTGAAAATGTATGATTAAGTCTCAACTAGTCGAACAGACCCCGCATAAATCCCAGGGAATATGCATGCTTTTGACCCCCAAAAAGTCTCGCCTGCCATAGGTTTACACGTGAAAACAAGGAATTTTAGGATGATTATAATTCCCATAGTTTTTATTTGAAAATATAAAAACTGTGATTTACATGTAATTTGAGGCTTTGAACAAGCTTACTGAAGGCTCAAAAAATTGAAAAGACCCCACATAAATCCCGGGGAATATGCATGCTTTTGACCAAAACAGTCTCGCCTGCCATAGGTTTACACGCGAAAACAAGGAATATTAGGATGATTATAATTCCCATAGTCTTTTTTTGAAAATATAAAAACTGTGATTTACATGAAATTTAAAGCTCTACAAATGTATAATTAAGGCTCAATGAGTCCAGTAAACCCCCCATAAATCCCCGGGAATGTGCATGCTTTTGGCCTTCCAGCTCCCATAGGTTAACACATGAAAAGAGGGATTTTGAAATGATTTTAATTCCCCTAATATTTATTTGAAATTATGAAAAATGTAATTTACATGAAATTTAAAGCTCTGAAAGTGTATAATTAAGGCTCAATGAGTCCAGTAAACCCCCCATAAATCCCCGGGAATATGCATGCTTTTGGCCTTCCAGCTCCCATAGGTTAACACATGAAAAGAGGGATTTTGAAATGACTTTAATTCCCCTAATATTTATTTGAAATTATGAAAAATGTAATTTACATGAAATTTAAAGCTCTGAAAGTGTATAATTAAGGCTCGATGAGTCATTTAAACCCCGCATAAATCCCCGGGAATATGCATGCTTTTGACCAAAAAAAATAATTTGTCATATAACACGTGAAACCGTTTGTTGTTATTGATGACGTAATGTGGGCGTGTAGTATCGATCACGTGAGATCACGACATCCAATGAGATCGTGCGCTAGCAGACGACCATGTAGCAGACGTATGTCCGCCCGCCCAGGGGCCCAGCCTAGTATTAGAAGAAACTCTCACTAAATTCCAGTTCACTATTATATTTCTAATGTACCAGAGGCAAAATTCAATGTATTAAATTCATAAATTCATATAATCAATGTTCTACCACCGAATTACGCTTAGCCAAAATGACTGATGTGAGATCATGTAATCATGAAATAGCTGAGCTGAATAGCGACCGACAAGGTGTCTAGCTCTAGCTAGGCTAGGTCTACCTCTCTGCGATCCCGATCGAGGTGGTGACGTTGCCGATGGAACTCTTTCAGTTTGCCAAAGGTGTTCTCCTCAAAACTTCGCTCATCAAAGTTTTTTACTTGCTGATCGTCGTTTACTTTGGCTTCAGCCAACGAGACCGACAATGTAGTTGGAGGGGGGGGCTTCTGAACCCTATTATGGATATGAGTCTGCATGACACTGACAGTCCATGACAGGGGCGAATGCAGGATGTAGTAAAAAAAAAAAAAAAGGGGGGGGGCACAAATGCAGGGCTGTCAACTTTTTGGAACTGCTAGAAGGGAGATTCGTATTTTTTTCTTCTCACCATTCCTCCAAGAGTTGCTCTGTGGGGGGGGGGGGGGGGGGGGGAGGAAATTTTTTTCGCCAGTCCTCGAAAAGTTGCTCACTTGAGGGGAGGGGGGGAGAGGGGTGAAAATAATTTTTTTTTTTCTCTCGCCGGCCCTCCAAAACAAAACACAAAAAATGGCCCGGGGGACAATGATGTATGACTTTATTTTAAAAAGGGGAGGGGACATGGGCCGGGATTGCGCGCGCGCCCCCCCCCCCCTAAATCCGCCACTCGTCCATGCTCGGAATGTCACGTCAGTCTTGCGGGGTGGGCTTTTTTACAAGTTTTCTCGGAGGGTTAATAGACCAACATTGTTAGCCTCGTAGGCTCCCAAACTAATGGTGCTCGATCCGGTTTTATTTACATTTTGGGCCAGAGTCCGTGCATAGGCTACCTGTAGTTTGTTGTTCAAAAGAATGTAATTCCTATTCCAAGGGCGGATCCAGGATTTTTTAGAGGAGGGGGCACAGAGCCGAAAAGTACACAATTAAAGAGGCAATTTTTTTATTGTGTACTTAAGGTATGTCAGTTGGGTTCCAAAAAGTGGGCGCGGTCGATTCGCCCCCCCCCCCCCCGGATCAGCGCCTGCTATTCTGTCATGGATGTGAAGAATGGGATTGCATGCATGGTGTTGGTGGTCGATCTCATTAAATTGAACCATTGAAGGGAAAAAAAAAACAATAAGAGATCATTATTTTGTCCTCATTTCTATTGGAGTCATTTTTAATAGATCGGTTGTAAGAGAGAATAAGAGAATAAGAGATTATCAGAAAATGAAAGCCTGTGAGAAGGGGGAGGGAAGGGAGAAAGAGAGAGAG